>JAMZAV010002056.1:0-134771 GCA_024449915.1 Sweltsa coloradensis
TACATACTAAAAACATACATACCTACTCATAATACATACATACATACAACATACTACATAATACATACTACATACATACATACTACATACATACATACATTCATACAAACATACATCAACTACTACTACAACATACATACATAACATACATACATACATACATACATAACATACATACATACATACATACATACATACATACAACATACACGGTTTCTTTACACACCAGCACATTTCCTCGTACAAATCATCACACGGTCTCTTTACTCACCAGCACATTTCCTCGTACAAATCATCACACGGTTTCTTACTCACCAGCACATTTCCTCGAACAAATCATCTCACGGTTTCTTTTCTCAGCAACGCATTTCCTTGTTCAAATCATTACACGGTTTCTTTACTCACCAGCACATTTCCTCGTACAAATCATCTCACGGTATCTTTACTCACCAGCACATTTCCTTGTTCAAATCATCACACGGATTTTTTGCTCACCAGTACATTTCCCTGTTCAAATCATCACAAGGTATCTTTACTCACCAGCACATTTCCTTGTACAAATTATCACACGGTTTCTTTACTCACCAGCACATTTCCTTGTTCTAATCATCACACGGTTTCTTTACTCACCAGCACATTTCCTTGTACAAATCATAACATGGTTTCTTTACTCATCAGCACATTTCCTTGTACAAATCATCACTCGGTTTCTTTACTCACCAGCACATTTCCTTGTACAAATCATCACACGGTTTCTTTACTCACCAGCACATTTCCTCGTACAAATCATCACACGGGTTCTTTACTCACCAGCACATTTCCTCGTACAAATCATCACACGGTTTCTTTACTCACCAGCACATTTCCTCGTACAAATCATCACACGGTATCTTTACTCACCAGCACATTTCCTCGTTGCTCGTTGCTATATTTCCTATTAAAAATATCGATCTTTGGTTTGTTATCGCTCACTCGTCGATTGCGTCGGGGCCTGCAGGGTTGGCTTGGTCGCTTTGATTTAAAGTCCCCCACTGAAAATCAGTTATATAACTGAGTGGGTAGACTCTAAATAAAATTTATTTATTTATTTATTTATAAATCATCAACGCTTTCTTTACTCACCAGCACATTTCCTCGTACAAATCATCTCACGGTTTCTTTACTCACCAGCACATTTCCTTATTCAATCATCACACGGTTTCTTTACTCACCAGCACATTTCCTAGTACAAATCATCTCACGGTTTCTTTACTCACCAGCACATTTCCTTGTTCAAATCATCACACGGTTTCTTTACTCAGCATCACATTTTCTTGTTCTAATCATCATACGGGTTCTTTACTCACCAGCACATTTCCTCGTACAAATCATCACACGGTTTCTTTACTCACCTGCACATTTCCTTGTTCAAATCATCACACAATTTCTTTACTCATCAGCACATTTACTTGTACAAATTATCTCACGGTTTCTTTACTCACCAGCACATTTGCTCGTACAAATCATCACACGGTTTCTTTACTCACCTGCTCATTTCCTCGTACAAATCTTCTCAGCGGTTTCTTTACTCAACAGCACATTTCCTCGTAGAAATCATCATGCGCTCACACAGCACTCGACATGTTATTAACGTTTCTACAAGATACTTTTCTGATATTCATAATATTGTCAAAATATCCCGTTACATTTAAAACATATTTAACTTTTCTGATATTCATAATATTGGCAAAATATCGTGTTACATTTAAAACATATTTTTGAAATATTTAACGATCCCTGGTCTGAACATCAATACAACCTGTTCATATAATCATTAACTTTGTGGGAAGATGTTAAATATCAATGAAGTCACAGACAATAATCTGTTTTCCATTTAAAGATGTTCTTTTTTGGTTCAAGCAATATCAATTATTGTATTCGCTTTATGTTCACACACCTGCTTAGCTGAACCAGTGTGGTAATCTGCTAATTAAACACACCAGTACTGTTCACTTACATCAGTGTGTTAAGCATATGTGGTGTTCACACACACAAAGCTTAACTAGCACTTATAACTAAATGTGTGTTTGTGGCTTAGGTTTTAGCAAGAATACATGGAATATAACATTACAATTCTGCTTTTACACGTTGCAACGCGAATAAACTTAGTGAGGTAAGATAAGCTTAGTAAAACTCTACGTTTCTTGCTAGATCTTGCCTATATCTGTCTAGAAAAGCATTTTTGTATTCCAAGAATGGAGATTGACACAATTCACGCACTCAACTCAGCGGTATTAAAAACCTTCTGATGATTTTTACTATAAAGCTAAGTCATGTTAAACACAATGGCCACTCGTACGCGTCTTCCTTTCCCGACGACTGATCGTCGAATGAGACGAGACTAGCTACCACACGCCACAAAAACCGTTTAGATTTCAAATTTTCAAAGAAGAATATCCAATCGATATTGCAGGGATATTGTATGAAAAAGACAGGTAATTTAACCGTTGGGATTTTAAATTTTAAAACAAGAATTTTACATCAACAATGTATAGATATTTGATGAAAACAAAGGAAATTGAAAGTACTGAACGTCCCGACGAATGTTCTACTTACGTGTATACAACATCAATATCTAGACATTATCACGAGCACTAAAAATGAACATTCATACAATCTTGAGTGCTATGTGGGCGGTTGCTTTACTCACCAGCACATTTCCTTGTTCAAATCATCACATGGTTACTTTACTCACCAGCACATTTCCTCGTACAAATTATTACACGGTATCTTTACTCACCAGCACATTTCCTCGTACAAATCATACACGGTTTCTTTACTCACCAGCACATTTCCTCGGTTAAATCATTACAAGGTTGTAAGATAGACGAGCCTCCCTAGCTATTTTCAATTCGATATCTGTCATATTTCCATATTAATATGCAAATTCATTCAATTAATTTTATTAACTTCATTAATATGCAACATATCAAATGTATCTACATCTATGTGGTATCAGTTAACAATTAATTATCAAAGCCAATCATCATTTTGGTGAAATTAACTCTGTAATTAGGATAAAACTGATTGATTGATAATTAACCCAATTAAGCCATTTACGGCATTTGAGTTTTAAGACTAAATTTTCGTCTATCTCTTTGCACGCTAGCAGAATAGCATTGATATTATTCCGCACAGTGATTCGTTGGTCAGACAGTTGACGCCAGGGTCTACGTGACTTTTTGCGTTCTCCAACATGCCACGAGAGGGGTAGAATTTTCTAGAAGAAGGATATAGTGTGTACGACTTGAGGTCCAGTTTAGCAAATGTGATGGGCCAAGGGGGTAGTGAGCGGTAAGGGGGATGCAAGATCTAAGGTGAAGGATCTCTACCATCGTCGTAGGAGAGGGAAGCTGGACACGTGACAGGTAGTCCTAATAAAAGTCATGAGTGTAGGGGAAACCGGACAGTTCAAGTGACGGAGGATAGCTGGATTGTCATCCAGACCATGGTGCGTGTTTAAGTTTTGTTTTTGGCTCCCTAGCCTCGAGAGGGAGTGAGAGGTTTTGTTTTATTCAACGATCAAGTCAATGAATATAGTGATTTTAACACCTATGTGAGGTTAAATTTATATCATTTAAAATTTCATTTGCATATTTTGATCGAGTTTCATCAGCATATTTTGATCGAGTGTCATCTACATATTTTGATCGAGTGTCATCTGCATATTTTGATCGAGTGTCATCTGTATATTTTGATCGGGTGTCATCTGTATATTTTGATCGAGTGTTCATCTGCGCATATTTTGCAAACCGAACTGTACTGTGGCAAGTCCAATGTCACCTATGCCCTATTTGCATATTTTAATTGTCTATAAACGTCGAGTGTTCATCTGCGCATATTTTGCAAACCGAACTGTACTGTGGCAAGTCCAATGTCACCTATGCCTATTTGCATATTTTAGTTCAACAGCATTGCCTAAATTGGGACTAATTATTTATTTCTTGGAACTCTATTGCGAACAATAAACCTTCATTCGAGGCGTGGTTTGTGGATGGAACGTTCTCGTGGTGAAGCTCTTCAGTAGTGGTTCAGTGAGTGGCTGTATCTGCGCAGCTAGTGTTCCCCTACGATCAGCTGATAGAGACGGCTAGCCCAGGATATTTGGATTACGTCGCACCATTCACAAATTGACCGGATAAATGATGAGGACAAACTAATTCTACTTTAATGAAAATTAATTAAAACTCAGATTTCTTTGTCAAATTCAAACCATTTTAATTTTTATTTAAAAATATATATTAAGATTTTGGGGGTATCAGATGTTATATAGGCAGGGGGAATAGCCCAGTGGGAATTAGAAAATTATGTCAGAACGGATCCATAGGCAGGCAGGTTGTTTTATTAATTGTCTACTCTGTATTGTTAACTTCAATATAACCTAAATCTTGGATGGAAATTCATTCACAAATCTTATAATTTAGTAGTTTTTTGATCCATTTTGAAATCCTTTGTTTACTATAAGTTTGTTTTTCAGGTACTAAAATTTGTTTTACAAGATTAGTTAATTAATTATAATTTATAATTAATTAATTAATATAATTTTTTTAAATTGAAGAATTTTTTGTGTTCTTCGGCAATTTGAGCTAGCAATTTTATCTTTTGTTTTGTTCAGTTTACCACTTTTGGGCATTGAAACACTTGTTTCAAGGTGGTTACCTGACACGGTTTCTTTACTCACCAGCACATTTCCTCGCACAAATCATCACACGGTTTCTTTACTCCTTAGCACATTTCCTCGCACAAATCATTACATGGTTGTTTACTCATCTGCACATTTCCTCGTACAAATCATTACACGGTTTCTTTACTCACCAGCACATTTCCTCGCACAAATCATTACACGGTTTCTTATTTATTTCATTGTTATTATTTCTCATGAGTTTATGTTGTAAATTATAATTTGTAAGCCTATTGGCCTATTGCATTTTGTTGTTGGAACTTGTGCTGTTATTTTCATGTGTGAAGTAAGCTCTTTTTTAATATGTTTTATAATAATTAAATATACGTGTGTATAAATTTATCAGTTAATTTTTAATACAATTCAGATCTTTAATAAAAACTATTCGGACCGGGGTTTTACCCGAGTCGCCTTAGCCAACGTGATCATCCAGGACGGTAACCTTTTAACTTATGAATTGTTGCTGCATTATAGATCTGTCTGTGTTCATTGAATCTCTATCGTACTCTGCGACAATTTATCGTCAATTTGTGCGCACTAATGCGTACCTACTGCAAGTAGTTGAATAAGCACGGGTACAGGAGTAACCTAAATGCAAAACAAAGTTAGGTGTTATTATTTTTCGATTGTTCCAGCCGTCATTAATGGTGGCGGTGCCGAGCACATGAATATTCCAACTTTGTGAGGGCGAGGGGGCCCCTAGTCAGAGGACCAATAAAATATTATGTATGCCATTCTTGTTGAGGGTTAATGCCATCAAAAGTACGCTCATCAATCGTCTTTCGTGTAAGGTTTTAATCGCTAGATGTGACACACGCAAGACGGACGGAGAGAAAAAGTTATGAATCTAGGGGAGCTGCTCGCTTCAGGCTATTCGACCGCGTTTTTCTTTTTCCAAAATATGCTACCAAGTCAAAATATAGTGAATGGCTTTGAAACCTGTCTCTTTTAGAAAATCAAAACTATTTTTTTCAAATTTTTCTGATCCGGTACACGGCCAATATTGCCACCTCAAAATAATTTCAAACTTCAATTCGCCAAGGCACACCATTCAACGTAGGATGTTGTGTTTTTGTGACAGAAATTACTTTAGGCTGATTGAGAGATTTTTTAAAAACAATAGTCTTTCCTGCGAATTTATTCGGTTGGCGGTACAAATCGGTAAAAAATACCGCCAAACGAAAAAATTCGCAGGAAAGACAATTGTTAAAAATTATCTTTTTTCTCTCAGTCAGCCTATAGAAAATCTGTTGATTAATGTCACAAAAAGACAACACCCTACGTTGAATAGTGTGCCTTTGCGAATTGAAGTTTGAAATTATTCTGTGGTGGCTATATTGGCAGTGTTCCGGATCAGAAAAAAATTTGAAAAAAATGTTTTTGATTTTCTAAAATAGCCAGGTTTCAAAGCCATTTGTCAAACTATATTTTGACTTGGTAGCATATTTTGGAAAATAGAAAAACGTGGTCAAATTGCCTTTAGTCATATTATCATTCATACATATAATGCATGTTGTCGGAATGTGGGTATCAAGGTTGTAGTATACAATATAATCTCTATAGGTAGGTACCTACATTATTAGAAACACAAAAATATACGATCTATTTCTGAATTTCGTAACTTTGTTGTTGCAGCTGATGGTGCGACCGTCTGCCTCTTTGAAGAAGTTATTGTCAAAGAAGAACCAAGGTCTTGGGAAGATTTGCATGAGCCGCAAACATCGATCTCTCATGATATTTCGAATAACTTTCACACCCGGTGTAGCAATGAATTTAGCATAAACTTAGTTTGTTCTCAAACTGCTGAAAACTTAAGACGTAAATCTTTACTAAAGAAATCCATAGTACGTATTTTCAGACCGAATGCACACTGTGCTAAATGCGGTGAAAATTGTGGCAGTACTTTAGCATTAAAATTCCATCAAGATTTTGTTTGTGGAAAGAAGTTGTAGTGTTTCAGTGCGTAAAAATGGCGGCAGCAATTTAAAACTAAAATTACATCGAAATTTATGTCACGAAATCTTTTGTACTTTTTCACGCACGAATGTCAAATTGTTGATGGAAGGAATACGCTGTGTCTAATATTCGGGTTATAATAAATGGGGAAAACTTTCCGTATGAAGATTCCAAAAGAATTCCATAAAAAAGTTGTATGTTATTTGAAGTGTTTTAATGCGGGTGAACTTTCGGTAAATATAATCTACTAGAACTTCATTATAACACGTTGTGTGAATATAGTGTAAAAATGTAGCAGTAATTTGCACCTCAAAATTGTGACGTGTTGAAATAAAAATACCGATTTCAAACGGCTTGGCTGGAATCTTTAGTGTTTTTGTAAGTCATAAATGCATAAGTCTCCATAGTCTGAAAATGTTGTCCGACTCGATTGCTATATAACGGAGTGTGTGATGGTATGTTTAGTTTCTATATGTAATTCCTACTAGTTGTAACATTATATCACTTGTCTATATTTATCAAATTACTTTTATCAGGCTAGATTTGTAAATGATAATTTCCAAGATAGTAAAATTGTGAGATTAATTAGACGAGGGAGCGAAGCGACTGAGGATTTTCCATTCAAGTGAAATGGCATTTCCGTGATTCTGTGATTCTGTGGGTCTGTCTGTCTGTCTGTCTGTCTGTCTGTCTGTCTGTCTGTCTGTCTGTCTGTCTGTACATCGAAAATCAGCCGAATTGCTGAACAGATTGCGCTGAAATTTTAATCAGACATCCGGTACGAGTTTACTGAGAACTGCTAACAAAATCAGCTGGATTCGTTGCGATTTAAACCTACAAGAAATAATAAATTGAAAAATAGGCTGCTAATGTGTAGGAATTATTTTAACGACAATGGTTTTGTTTTTGAAAACATATTTTTGTTTGTTATTTGACTGGCTGTGAAAAATACAAGCAGTGAACAAGGTGCATCGAATCTGGCACGCTCAAGGTAACCCCAAATTCCGCTCGGAGATTGAGTCAACCTTGCAATCTTTACACGTATTTCGTACTGGCTATGTTTTCCATAGTATTGTCACAGATGATAGACTACACTGCGTTATACGCATTTCAAAACATGTTTAATTATTTTTAAAATACTATCAAGAAATTACAAATCTTTCCCGACCAGGGGATCGAAGACAGGTCTCCCACATTTCGAGTATAACGGCGCCTTAGCCAAGTAGACTAGGAAAACGCCAAAGTAGTTGTTAGACGAGTGAGCGATTCATGTGTTGAGTACCCGGGAACATTTGCATTGAAGTTTGATAATTATATTGGTATAAATAAATATAATAATAGTAGGGTTTTTAAGTTTAGTTGGTATAAGGGCGCGTCAATTTTAAGGTCATATGTAAGTTAGTAAGTAAGTAAGTAAGTAAGTAAGTTGTTTATTCATTGGACAAATTCATGGTATAAGGGTGACACAATTCGCTGTAAAGAGGGATAGTGCAATGAATAATTCTAATTCTAATTTTAAATTGTAATGACTAATAATATTAACATCTAGGATAATGAATGTATAAAGAATAAAATGTAACTGAGTTAGGCGTAAAACTGTAGGTGTAACACACAACAGATTGTAATGTAAATAAATAGATTTGGATAAACCAACAACCCAACAAAGGCGGATTATAACAAAAGCAAGTTAAATTATTAATGTTTACAAAACAAGAGATAGAAAATACAGAAAAATATAAAATACCATGGGTACAAGTTGCTGGTTACGGGTTAATAAATTCATTTAAGGTATAAAAACAGGTTTCTTTAAGCCACGCATTGTTTTGTTTTATAAATCCTCAATGTCTGGGCATTTTTTATATCCAATGGTAGTTTATATTATATAGTGAGACAAGGATAGGTGTGACTAGTGGAGAAGCGTGATGTTTTGTGTGTCGGGAGATGTATATCAAAGTGTGCACGAGTAGGATACTAGTGTGTTTTAGAGTTGCGTGGAAAAAGATTTGGGTTGTTGCATACAAATAGTGCACATGATTCTATAAGAGTGAGTATTTTAATGCTGGGAAAAATATTTTTGCAGGATGTTTGCCAGGAAGCACCCACCATAATCCGGATGGCTCGTTTTTGAAGGCGGAATATTCTACTGGCATGTGGTGATGCACTCCAAAAGATCAATGAATATGAGATGTGTGAATGGATGTGAGCAAAATAAATTAATCGGAGAGTTTGTGGGCTTATGATTGGTTTCATTCTACGTAAAAGATAACAACCACTTCTTATTTTACCACAAACCTTATCAATGTGGATACTCCAGTCTAGAGATTCAGTCATTGTCAATCCTAAAAATTGTACATAACATGAGCGGGCAATGGTTTTTGTATTTAGACGAATGAGTGGACTAGAGGAGGGGATTGAAAAGCAACTGTGGAAATGTAAATTTTATACAGTTTTCCGCTGTTGAATATTAAATATATAAATATAAAGCGCCACTCTAGCCTATGATAGGCTAAGGAGGCCTTAGGTTGGGGGAAGAAAGGTAATGTTACCAGGTACTCAACACATGGCTCACTCACTCGTTAAACAACGACTTTGGCGTTTTCCTAGTTATGACAATTGCACAAAGTGTTTAAATTCAAGAATGATATTGACAAATCTATTTAAAGGGGTATTTAACCGCTAAACCAAAAAAATATATTTCATTCAGTCTAACTAGTAATGAATTTAGCAATTAACAGAAATATTATTGGGGCCACCATGATCTCCCAAAAAAGTGTCTAACATAACATTTTTCGAGCTAGGTCCCATCGGCAAAAATCTCCCATAAGAAATAACATGGGGACGATCTTTATGCCCCGTGACCTTGGAGGATTTTGATCCAAAATAATATTGGCCATTATTGACGTACTCGACAGCCTTTTCTGTAAATTCTCTATATTTTGTTTTGTAATTTGGGCAAGTAGTTCGGTCAAAATATGCTGATTACCAAGATGGGGTGTGATTTTGGATTGCATATTTTTGCGTGTTTGAGGGTATTTTTGGGCTCAGTTTCAAGACATGATGTTATAAAGGGGCATTTTCGATTGGTACTATGCTCTAGTATCTATGTGGACCAAAAAATAAGCTGGTTAGAGCCGATTTAGGAAATTTTCCAAAACACCAATTTTCGCCAATTTCTGGATCCAAAAAATTAAAAAATTCGTTTTAATTCACAGTTACAAGATATATTTTTTTAAATGGTCATTTAAGTGTAGTATTGTGCTATAGATCACGTGGTAAAAAATATTTTTTGCGGTTTTTAGCCCCTTTAAGTGTGTATATGAAAATATGAGATCATGTAGTACATGTGGTTTCTGTTGTGCCATTCTTCTTTTTCCTAGAGAGGTGCTCATGTATGTGGTTTTTGATGGTATGTTTAGGAATAAAATGCTGGTGGAAACGAATTTATGCATATCTAATTTTGTCGGAAGTGTTGGTTAAGGTATCCATAATTGGACCACTTTAAGCAGAAGGGAACCAACCCACATTTCTGTCAAACAATGTGCTGTGTTTCTAGCCTAGAACTACAAGAATAATGAAATCATTGAATGACAATGGGTAAAGTAACCATCACCAAGTAATTAAGGAAGGCTTAGGGCCTATTCTACAATGAAATGCAGTAATATTATGCATTATAAAAATCATTTCTTAGGTTACGTTTTTCTCCTAGACCTAACCTAGTCAACATTGTTGTTTCAAGGCCTACATGTATTATCTAGATGGTATAATTTTATTTCAGATGATGCAAGATGACACGGGTCAAGTCCTATTTAGACCTAGGGCTAGCTTATTGTTAGTAGTAGGCCATAGCCGGGAACAATACTTACCTATTAAGGTTAGAATAATAAAATAATTATATTAAAAATAATTATTAAATAAATTAGGGCCTAGGCATATATTATATTTGTTGCAGTGACTTGTTTTTTCATTAATTTTATATTCATTGTTGTTGTCATGCTTGTTTACTCTTTGCTTTTGTTAATTTTGTATATTGTTACCTTGATAATGGACAGGGAGGAACGCGACAACCGTTAGGTCATAATGCACCACTCTAGCCTAAGGGGGGTGGGGAGGAGGAGCCCATGCTGGTCAGAACCAGCCACGGGTAAGGGGAGGAAGGGGGGTTTCTCACGTCGCAGTCGTCATCGTCTTTGTCATCGTTCGTTGTGTCACTGTCATCGTCGCCGGGGGGTCGTCAAGGGAAGGGGGCAAGGTCCCCGACGACGATTGCCAGAGCTCGCCTCTAGTTTGGGGAGTAAGATACTCCGCTCTTACTAGCTGATGTTTGCGAGGTGGACTTTTTCTCTTGAATCGCCTTTTACGATTAGCAGAGCCATGCTCTGGGCCTATTCTACCCCGGGCCCAGACGGGAGATCAGCTGTCCGAAACTTTGGTAAATACACTATTAAAACCCGAAAACCCGAATATTATTCATTATGTCATATATTATATTAAATATATTAATTAAATATAAATGTTACTATATTATATTATTAATTAAGTAGTAATAATAGAGGTAGAATAATATGGTTAATACCACTGGTTCTATTCTGCTTAAAGAAAAACTGTCTTACTGTTAAAGCAGATCGGAACCAAGCCACATTTTACCTTAAAAAAGTGTAAAAGACAAACCCAATATTATTAATTTATAAATATTCATAAATAATGGATTTATTCCAATTGAAAAGTAACAATAAAGTAAATAAAAGTACAATGAGGAATTTAGAACATGGAGTAATGTTTAGGAGAGCCTAGCTCATTTTGAATGGTGTGTTGGTTGGTTCCTTTCTGCTTAAAGTGGTCCAATTTAACTAACGGTCAACACTTCTCTTGTCTAATTACTTGTCATTGTAACATTTCTATTCGTGTATGTCATGTTATCTGTCAACTGTCACAATGATCACTCCATGTTCAGAAATAATGACTAATAATAATAATAATAATAATAATAATAATAATAAAAAAAAAAATAATAATAATAATAATAATAATAATAATATATATATTTTTTTTTTTTTTATTGAAATACATATCTCTTATACATTTTTTTATGAAACATGTTCGGCCATCCACAAGCTGCACAGGACAGCTTAACTGTGGAATATGTTACATTTAAAAAAATCAACATGTGAAATAATGATTTTTAAATAATTCAATAATTCAAAATTCCAGATAGCAATACAATAGTGAAGTAACAGTAAGTAACAGTAAGCAGTGAATGACTCAGCGTGTAAAAAATAAAATAAATATAAAATACTGAAATAAAAGATTAAAATAGTAGATAAAAACAAATTAATGTGCAAATTAAATACTTAAACTAGCCAAAAAACATTTTTGTGAAGCAACAGTGTGCAGATAATACAGTGAATAAACAGTGAATAGAACAGATATAGAACAGTGAAGTGTAAGAGTGCTAATTCATTTTCATTAAATTATGAGACACTTATGTAACAAATACACAAGTACAAATACACAACAACCCTAACTTCACATATTTCGTAACAAAAATGCCTTTAGTTCTCTTTTGATTTCATAAATAGTCTCTAAATCTCTGATGTTCTTTGGAATACTATTAAAATAGAAAGGTATAGTGTAGCTAAGTGTTCTTTTACCATACTTATTTGCAACCCGAGGCAACTGGTATACTTCCGAAGATTTGGAGCGAGTAGAAGTAGTGTGATTAATACAATTTTTGTGAATATTAACGAAAAAATGTTTCAAAACTAACTTATATGTGAATAATTTCTGTAAAGGTAAAACGTTTTGTAGTCTATAACATTCTAAAGTGCTTAAATTATTTTCAGTTATCATCTTCATTATTTTATTTTGAATAGAGATTATGCTATTTAGCTGTGAGAACGAAGCATTTCCCCAAATTAACAGACCGTAAGAAAGAACCGACTCTGCAAGGGCTATATAAACCATCTTTACATATTTAAATGGTAAAATACTTTTAACTGCATATAATTGGTAAGCGCATGACCTTAAGCGTTTACATATTTTTTCAGTTTGTATATTCCAACTAAAGTTACTATCAATCTCCAACCCCAAATACGGATGGCTGTAAACAGTTGCAATTGATGTATCACACGAACAATCCAGATCAATTTTACCCGCGTTCAGATGTAAGCATTCAAAATTGTGGGCAATAACATTGATATTAGTATTTCGACCCGCGTTTAACGGCATAGAAATGTGCACAATCTTTGTTTTTTCAATATTTATGATTAGCCTTACGTCATGGTTCCACCTGAGTAAATTTAGAAAATCATTTTGCAAGTATCTTTCTGCAATTTTAACGTTTTTATGGATAGACACTAAAGCAAAGTCATCAGCGTAGCAAAAAGCAATGCATTTAATAATATATTTAACCATAATATTTACATATATTAAATAAAGTTGAGGTCCTAAAATAGAGCCTTGTGGTACGCCACTGCTACATGACTTTGCTTCACTATACACTTCGCCTATTCTCACAATTAACTTTCTGTTCGATAAATAATTTTTAAACCAATTTAACAATGTACCTCTAACCCCAATACTTTCCAACGCACTTATTAAAATCAAGGGTGTCAAATGCTTTTTTATAATCGATAAACATACATAAAATGTTAAAATTTTCGTCTAGCTTAGTATTAACTAGGTCAGAAAAGGATGCCAAAAGGTCTACTGTACTTTTCCCTCTTTGAAATCCATATTGTTGTTCGTTTATTATTTTAAATTTCGTCATGTAATCTATTAAGCAATTTGCCACGTATCTTTCAAGTATTTTTTCAATGCTACACATAATGGCAATTGGCCTATAATTGACATATTTCAAATGGTCGCCTTTTTTGAAAATTGGCCTAACAACAGATGTTTTCAATGTTTCTGGAATAATACCCTCCTTCAAGGATAAATTAATAAATAGGGCAATAACTGGACTGATCTCATCAACTATATTTTGCAGATCCTTAACTCTAATTCCGTCAATACCTGCCTTTTTATTATTATTCATTTAAGTATTATTTCTTTGACTCCGGTCGCTGAATAGGAGGCACGTATATCGACTGTAATTGTTGCTCGTATGCATTATCTCTCATATTGTTATCTACACACTTAATGTCGCAAATGTGAACAATATTTTCAATTTCATCTACAAAGGTATTTGCAAAATTATTAGCAATGTAAATAATAATAATAATAATAATAATAATAATAATAATAATAATAATAATAATAATCATAGAAATAATAACTATGATAACTAAATATTAACTACTAGTCTAGCTATGAGTTTCGCATGTATGACGTTTTTTGTGTGGCTCGTTGGTCTTGTGTGTGGCTCGTTGGTCTTGTTGTTAGCGTATCTGCTTCCAATGCAGAAGGTCCAGGGTCGATTCCCGCTTAAGTAAGAAGTTTTTTAACTTCTGATTTGGACTTAAGTCCATCAGTTCTTGTCTTAGGAGTTTGTAAACGGTGACTTTGGAGCCGTCCTAGCAACGAAGCACATAATAAATTTCAGAGTTGTTCTGAATCGGCCTTGTTGATTCTGGCGTTGATTCGCGGGTGTTCGCACTGTCCATACCACTGATTGCTATATTTCCTATTAAAAATATCGATCTTTGGTTGGTTATCGTTCACTCGTCGATTGCGTCGGGGCCTGCAGGGTTGGCTTGGTCGCTTTGATTTAAAGTCCCCCACTGAAAATCAGTTATATAACTGAGTGGGTAGACTCTAAATAAAATTTATTTATTTATTTATTTATTCTGCATGATATCGTTAAGAAAATAATTAAAGATGTATTTAGGAAATTTTTCAAGAATCACAAGATACTAATTATGATGGTCTTCACAAATTTATGTTTAATAATGTTAAAATAACCGAATGACGTTCAAGCTGAGTAATTATTTATCCTATTCAGTTAAGTAATGGTTTGTAAGAGGACAATAAAAACATCCAGATTGCAATCAGAAATTTAAAATATTGGCTTATTTTGTTAAGTATTGTATTATATTATTTACTTCAATTCAGAAATTTAAAAAAAAAAAAAAATATATGATGGTCTAGTGGTTAAGACGCTCACCTGGAATGTGGGAGATCCGTGGCTCGATTCCCGGTTGGGGTGGACTTTTTTAATTTCTGAATTGAAGTAAATAATAACAATTACACCTACGGGAGTGTTTCCCGACTAAACATATCGAGAAATTGTATTATATCTTATGAGCATTACTGTTTTATTTACCTTAGTTTTTGTGTCAATATTTGATGAAAACAATACACGCGTTCATTAGCAAGGCATGCAGTGTTCCAGTTTAGAGCGATTTTATTTTCATTCTGTATTGTATTATTATTACTAGAAAAACGCTTAAGTCCCGCCGCGTTGTTGGATGAGCGTAATTGGTGCATTGAGCTGCCATGTGTTATGCGAATTTTCTGTTGTTCTGTGAAAAAATCATTACTTAGTTGATTTTTTTTTATTTAATTTAAATTAAATTAAATTAAATTAAAAATTAACTTTAATTTTTTAATTTATTAATCGTAATTGTTTAAAAAAATCGTAAAATTACGATTTTTATAAGAAAAAATTTCTCGATTGCGCTCAAATTTAACACTAATATATAAATTCATAAAATTAAGGTTCTGCGAAAAAATCATTACATTCGGATAAAGCATGTAGGTGTTATAAGTCAAAGAATTGTTTAAAAAAAGAAAAAACCCGTAAAATTTCGATTTTTATGATAAATATTTTTTCAATTGCGCTCAAATTTCACAAGAATATCTAAATTCATAAAATAAAGGTTCTGTGCAAAAATCATTAAAATCGGATAAAGCATGTAGGTGTTATAAGTCAAAGAAATTTTTAAAAAATCGAAAAAAATAGTAAAATTGCGATTTTCATGAGAAATAATTTTCCGATTGCGCTCAAAAACGTGGCAGTTCTAAGTTCAGAGATTTCGAAGGCCTCCATAAAATTTCATCTCAATCGGAGTATTGGTTTAGCCGGAATCGTGCGGACAAACAGACAAAAATACAAAAAGAAAAAAAGAAAAAAAAAAACATTCCGGATTTTTTTCTCCAGTGTAGTAGAATGGAATCTTCGCTTCGCTCGCTACGCTCATCCAATTATTGTTATTATAACTGGTTTTCGTTTTGGTTGCCTGTTGCGGTTCATACATTTTGTAGGCCATAATACATTAATTGCGATTGTGTACATGGTTATTACAACGAAAATTATTACGTATGCATATTGTGTTTTACTGCATGAGTGCATGGATATCAAGCTAGAGCAGCTATTTGCTTTGCATTTTACTCCGTCCTTGTTCCATAAATTGCCATCAATACCGTTTTTCTAAAATGTTATTTGCTAGCGCTATATAAACAAACCACTGACATACATGTTCTGTTTCAGTCGTTACTGCTTGGGCCTTACCTGTTATTAACTTCAGTCCGAAACGGAGGATGGGGAATCTTTTACCCTTGCTTGTTACCACTAACATGACGATAGAAGGGAATGCCCTACCCTTGTCAAACATCTCTCCTAGTAAGAAGCAGCGAAAGGCTCCTAAGGTTAATCGCGCCAAAAGATGGCCGAAGTCCGTCAAGTGCAAGAGGGACTTTGCCAAAAAACGTCGTCGCAAAGCCCACATGGAAGTTTGCACAGACAATCGAACGTACATTCCGTGTCCTCTTTGCACCTTCAAGTCCATGCAGCGAACTCGTCTTCTAACACATGTTAACAAGTTCCATGCTGACGATATTGATGTTATCGTTATCGATTAAACCGTGTCCTAATATTACAATCCAATTTAGTTCTATGTTCATTTCTCTTATATTGTTTGGCGCCTAGTTACGTTGTATATTTCCTTATTAAAAGTTGGATAGCATTAGTTTTCATACCAGCATTGCAATTTGAACAATTTTGATTTTGTACAAAATAATACACTTTTATAAATTCACACACACTGCGCCCGTTGCCTATACCCCTCCACGTCAATTATGGTGACCAATCTCCAGTAGTTTCAATTTAACATATCTCGGTTTTGCGAATTCACAACTTAGACGCTTAGCGTTAAGCATGTAAGTAAAAGGGAATACGATTATTCGCAATAAATTTTTTTGGCAAAGCAACGAAGCATTTTTTCTGCAAAAATTCCGGGCATTACCAGTAAATAATTTCAAAATTCTTACTAGATCACATGGATTGGTACAATTGATAAAGTCTGTTACTAGAGTTAATAATAGGTCAGCTTCTTTAATTGATCATGTTTATGCAAATCACAATGAAAATATTATTCAGTCAGGTATTATAAGTGTAGGATTAAGTGATCATGAATTAATTTATTGTGTTCGTAAGATTAATAAGCAAAAATTTCTTCCTAAATTTGTAAATACTAGAAATTATAAGAATGTTGATTGGAAGCAAGTAGATGAAGATATCTTAAGTGGTCCCATTGACCAAATTGGTATGGCAGTAAGTGCAGATGATAAATTAGAAATGTTTGTTAAAGTAGTCGTAGAACCTCTAAATGAACATGCACACCCCTTGAAATTAAGAATTAAAGGTAAGCCAGCCCCATGGTTAACAGCAGAGATTAGGAAATCCATGCATAGGAGAGACCACTTGCGCAAAGAATTTAGAATTTTTAGAAGGCAGTCAACGTGGGAGGAATACAAGAAAGTTAGAAATAAGGTAAATAATCAGATTCGTTTTTCTAAGCGTGAGCATTTTAAGTCTTCTTTTGATAATGATATTTCTTCAAAATCTTTATGGTCAGTTTATAATAAGTTGACAGGTAACAAAGAAAAAAAAGAGTGTAGCATAGCCTCATTGACAGAGAATGGGGTATCCTACACGTCAAATCCAGATAATATGTGCTGTTTGTTACAAAAAAGTTTTGTTGTGAACGATGTAGATTTTTCAAAAGAAATTGGTAAGTTTAAAGATTTAAATAGAAGAGAAGCAGAGAATCTTCCGCATACAAAAGTAACTAATGAAGAAGTCATTTCAGCAATTAAACGCCTTAAAATTAGAAGCTCTGCAACAATTCAAGAGATTCCATGCATAGTATTTAAGAAATGCGCATCAATAGTCGGATTATTAGCGTATCTAATTTCCCATTTCTTTCTTGTAGGTGATTTCCCAACACAGCTGAAATTGGCAAGGGTAACGCCTATTTATAAGGGTAAAGGTAAAAAGAGTGATAGGAATTCTTATCGACCTATATCAACTCTTCCAATTGTAGGGAAATTATTGAAAATATTTTACACAAGAGGTTATTACATGAAGTGGATGCATCTGAAGGTTTAAGTGCAAACCAGCATGGTTTCAGGAAAGGTAGGTCAACGCAAAGTGCCCTTCTAGCATTTACAGATTTTATCTATAAAGGGATTGATAAACGTAATGGTAAGGTTGGAGCTGTCTGTCTTTGTTGATCTTAGGAAAGCATTTGATTCAGTACCTTTTTTACCTCTTTTAATAAAATTAAAAACCAGGTTTAACGTAAGTCCTTATTTGTTATCAATTTTGGCGGATTATTTTTTAAATAGAAAAATGTTTATAAATCTTGCAAAATATAGTTCAAAAGTATTCAATATATTTTGTGGTGTACCCCAAGGATCAATATTAGGACCCCTGTTATTTATTCTTTATATAGATGATATATCTACTATAATGGGAGGCATCAATTATATCTTATATGCTGATGACTTGGTCTTTTATTTAGAAGGTGTGGATGTCGAAGAGATCGTAAGACGTCTTCAAGAAGTTCTAAAGAGGATGGATGATTGGTTTAAAACTCAGGAACTTGATATTAATTATAGCAAAACAAATTTTATGATTTTTCATAAGGCTAATGATAGAAGCATGAATGACATTCATTTGACGTTAAATTGTAATGGTAAGTTAATTTCTAGAGTGTATGAATTTAAATATCTTGGAGTTTTCTTAGATTGTAATTTAAATTTTAAGAAACATTATGAATATGTGTGTAATAAAGTATCATCAGCAATTGGAATTATAAGTAGAATGAAGAGGTTTGTAACCTTAGAATGTTGAGGTTACTTATAGATTCTTATATTCACTCTGTTATTGATTATTGCTTAGTGGTTTGGGCAGTAAGACCTTCTACTGAGTATGTTGTACTCCAGAAGAGAATTGACCATCTGTTTGATTCATTTCCCTTGAACCAAGATTTGCAGTCTGATTGTTTTACGATTGAGGAGAGGATGAAGTATAGCGTGCTGGTAAATACATACAAAGTATTGAAAGGTATGTTTTTAGGTATTCTACCCAATATTTTTAAAATTGTTGATCGTGATAGAAATTCTACTTTAATAAACTCATTGGAAGTTCCTAGATTAAATTCTGAAGCATTTAGAAAGTCATTTATGTACAGAGGCGTATCCTATTGGAATTCAATTTCTTATGATATTAGAAGCCAGTTTACTGATCTAGGAATTGTACAATTTAAAAGTAAAATTGAAGCAATGATAATGAATCAAAGAGCAAAAAATTGATTTTTACTATTTATTTGTAAGTTATTGTCTGTGTGTTTGTGTAATGTTAATTTACCTTCATAAGCTCTTATAATTGATTTTGCTTTTCTCTTTGTTTGTTCATTATTGCTTTGATTATGATATAAACAATGTATTTTCAACTATATTTTTCTGCCTAGATTGTCTGGTTGCCGCCCAATGATGGAGCTTGCAACTTGATTTAGGTGTCCTGTATCATTGCTGAGATCAGTTTGACATGAAATTTTTTAAATAATTATATATCTGATATAATTATATATATGAGTCAAGATTTGAACACAAAAATGAAGATTGAACCCAAGATAAAGATTTCGCGTTCGGTGGTTTCTTCCGCGAAAGTTTGATTATACTCCCTGATTTGCTGTTCCTGATTTTTGGCAAACCTCATATTCGTTTGAGTGGGATCGTCTAATAAATCAGTTTTTTTCTTTTCGTTTTTCTTTTTTAATGTTTTTTTTTTTTTTTCTTCTTCTTTTCTTTTCTTTTTTTTTTCTTTTCTTTTCTTTTTTTCTTTTCTTTTCTTTTCTTTTCATTCTCCACCCTTTTTTATATTTGATTCATTCATTGAATGCATATAATATCATTCAATTTGTTACCAAAATTCTTGTGTTAAATGCATTGTTGTTGTAATGCTACTATTTCAAATATTTACGAAAATGTAATTATTGTTGTTTCTGCATCTATGTAATTAGATTTATTTAGTTGTCCTCCTTTGTAAATCAGTTTTTATAACTGAATAGGATAGACGTTAAATAAATAAATAAAAAATAAATAAATAAAAATAAAATCCCTAGACCGTAATGTGATTTATATAGAATTCAATAAAGTCGTTTGAAAAGTTACTAGAATGAAAGAAGGACTTAATAAATAGCAGATTATTTTTTTGAAATTTTTATGACGGGTCATTATTTCAGAATCAACTATTATATTCAAATTGACTGAATCAATCCAGCTAGTTCTCACGGTTTTTTGTATATTGTTTCTACACTCCTTTATCTACAACCGAAATAGAAGGAAAACTGATTTTCTATTGTTTCTTGCGTTGCACGATTTTTTTTCGCCTGCCGGTACAATTTCGTATTTTGTACCGTTTAACGAAAAAAATCGTGCAACAAAACAATTTTTCCTTATTTTTAGGTTGTAGATAAAGGAGTGCAGACTTCAGACCCAATATACGAGAAAATGCTGCTCAAAATTCAATTTTGAATTAGCTGGATTGATTCGGGCCATTTGAATACAATTGTCGATTCTGAAGTTATGTCTTGACAAAAAAAAAATCAAAAAGGTAATCTGCTCTTTTATTAAGTCCCTCTTTCATTCTACTCACTTTTATGCGTTTTTACTGCATTATTAGACGAGGGAGCGGAGCGACTGAGGATACAATTCAAGAAATATGGCACTTCTGTGATTCTGTGTGGGTGTGTGTGTGTGTGTGTGTGTGTGTGTGTGTGTGTGTGTGTGTGTGTGTGTGTGTGTGTGTGTGTGTTATTTATTTATTTATTTATTTATTTATTTATTTATAATTGAACCGATAGGGGAGAGAAAACATCTTCCAAAAGGATATATTTTCTCAAAAACGAGAAACAAAAAGAACATAAATGTGACGGAACATCAAAATGACTTAAATGTGTGTGTGTGTGTGTGTGTGTGTGTGTGTGTGTGTGTGTGGTGTGTAGTTGTATGTGTTGGTTTTGTTTATATTTATTTATTTTTATCTATTTATTATTTATATTATTTTATTTTTTATGCCATGGTAGAGATTAGTATTCCAAGGATAAGTTCCTCCTTTGTAACATCTATACTGAATAGAACATAAAGTGAAAATAAATAAATAAATAAATGAAAAAAAAAATCCTAACCGAATGAAGTTATATAGAATTATAAATCGTTTTCGATCAAGTTACTAAAGAACAAAAGGACTTAATAAAATACAATTATTTTTTTGGATTTTTATGACGGGCAACCTTTCGATCAACTATTAAATCAAATGGCTGAATCAATCACTAGTTCTAATAAGGTTTTTTGTCCACTAAGTTGTTCACACCCCTTTATCTCAACCGAATAGAGAATTGTTTTCTAATTGTTTCTTGCGTTCACGATTTTTTTCGCCTGTGTACAATTTCCGTATTTTGTCCGTTAGACGGACCAGAAAAATTCGGGGCAGACAAAACAATTTTTCCTATTTTTTTGAAATAGAACAGGAGTGTCAGACTTCTGCCCAAAACGAGAAATTGCGCCAAATTCATTTGATGAATAGGTGATTTGTCGGGCCATTTGAATACAAATCTTCGATCTGAAGTTATGCTTGACAAAAAACAAAATCAAAAGAGGATGCTGCCTTTTATTAGTACCTGGTTTGCCTTCTACACACTTATGCGTTTTTACCTGCATTTAGACAGGACGGGCGAACGGGATCAGTCAGAATATGGCCTTCTGATTCGTGTTGTGTGGTGTGTGTGGTTTGTGTGTGAGGCCGTGTGTGTGTGTGATGTCGGTGTGTGTGTGGTGTTATTTTTATTTATTTTGTATTTATTTTTATTGATTATTTTTATTTATTTATCAATGAACCAAGGGGCATGACCAAATCTCAAAAGGACTATATTTTCATCGAAAACGAGAACCACTAAACAGAACAAACGTGAGGATCAATGACTTAAATGGTGTGTGTGTGTGTGTGTGTTGTGTGTGTGTGGTGGGGTTTGTGTGTGTGTTGGGACTGTGGTTGGTGTGTGTGTGTGTGTGTGTGTGTGTGTGTGTGTGTGTGTGTGTGTGGCGTGTGCGTGCTGTGCGGACGTTGTGCGAACTTCGCGATAAGAGAACAAATGCTAAGATTGCCTGAAATTTTTAAACAGACATCCGTACCGGATGTCTTTACCGAGAACTACTAACAAAATCAGCTAGGTCCATTGCGATTTATACCTACATGGAATAATTGAAAAATAGGCTTCGAATGTGTAGGAATTTTAACGACAATGGTTTTGTTTTTGAATTTTTTTGTTTGTTATTTGACTGGCTGGTGAAAAATACAAGCAGTGAACATGGTGCATCGAATCTGGCACGCTCAAGGTAACCCCAAATTCCGCTCGGAGATTGAGTAAACCTTGCAATCTTTACACGTATTTCGTACTGGCTATGTTTTCCATAGTATTGTCACAGATAATAGACTACACTGAGTTATATGCATTTCAAAACATGTTTAATAATTTTTAAAATACAGTCCAGAAATTACAAAATCTTTCCCGACCAGGGGATTGAACCCAGGTCTCCCACATTTCGGGTATACGGGCGCCTTAGCTAACTAGACTAGGAAAACGCCAAAGTCTTGGTAAGACGAGTGAGCGAGTCATGTGTTTAGTACCCGGTAACATTTGCACTTTAGTTTGATAATTATATTGGTATAAATAATAGGGTTTTTAAGTTAAGTTGGTATAAGTGCGCGTGAACTATAAGGCCATAATGCGCTACTCTAGCCTATGATAGGCTAGGAAGGCCTAAGGTATAGGTGGAAGCAAGGGAATGTTACCGTGGACGCAACACATGGCTCACTCACTCGTCTTATAACTACTTTGGCGTTTTCCTAGTTAAGAAATCATATTTAGGTCTAGGGATTCACCAGGGAGAAAAGTCCCGAAAAGTCGGACTGGAGCGTTGGTCGTCATATTGGATATTGTCTGCACAAAAGTGGTTGTTTTCGTATACATTCAACATAGCGGATGATAGACGAAAAGTTTCAATGGCAAAAATATTCCCCTTATAATTTCCTACAAAATTGGTGTCTAGCTTTTTTCGGTATGAGACAACGGTTACGCCATAAACAGAAAGAAGCATGCTTTATATCTTTTTGCTTATTGGAGTACCAGCTGATTTCCTCATTTTCACGCCCAGCATCAAACAATGACCGGTATATCCGAGAGAAATCAATTTAAACAACTGTGTTTAAATTGATGAAAACTTCCATCAGTATTTAAAGGGGTATTTAACCGCTAAACTCAAAAAATATATTTCATTCAGGCTAACTAGTAATGAATTTAGCAATAAACAGAAAAATTATTGGGGCCACCATGACCTCCCAAAAAATTGTCAAACATGACATTTTTCGAGCTAGGTCCCATCGGCAAAAATCTCCCATAAGAAATAACATAGGGACGATCTTTATGCCCCGTGACCTTGGAGGATTTTGATCCAAAAAAATATTGGCCATTATTGACGTACTCGACAGCCTTTTCTGTAAATTCTCTATGTTTTGTTTTGTAATTTGGGCAAGTAGTTCGGTCAAAATATGTTGATTACCAAGATGGGGTGTGATTTTGGAATGCATATTTTTGCGTGTTTGAGGGTATATTTGGGCACAGTTTCAAGACACGATGTTATAAAGGGGCATTTTAGATTGGTACTATGCTGTAGTATCTATGTGGATCAAAAAATAAGCTGGTTAAAGCCGATTTAGGAAATTTTCCAAAACACCAATTTTCGCCACTTTCTGGATCAAAAAGATTTAAAAAAATCGTGTTAAATCACAGTAAAAAGAAAATTTTTTTAAACGGTCATTTAAGTGTAGTATTGTGCTATAGATCACGTGGTAAAAAATAATTTTTGGGGTTTTTAGCCCCTTTAAAAAAATCAAATCTGAGGATTCGGATTTTGCATTTACCCGGAATTGTGGTTTTCCATTGTTGGTATTTTCTCAAAAATTGCATATTTGACTGTCCATTACTAAGCACTAAATTTAATTGGAGGAAAAATATTTCTACGCACATTATAGTGACAAAAATAATTACCGGAATATTACAACAATTTGTTTTAACCATATTTTTCTATTTGTTTCTATATACAAATGGAAGTTTCATGAACACTACAGAAGTTTTTTTGGTTAAAATTGATGTCTCTCGGATGTATCGGTCATTGTTGGATGCTGGGGGTGAAAATGAGGAAATCAGCTGGTATTCCAATTAGGCTATTAGCAACATATAAACCATGATTTTGTTACGTAACAGTTGTCTCTACCGAAAAATGGTAGACGCCAATTAAGTAGGGAATTATATGGGGAATATGTTTGCCGCTGAAACTTTTCGTGTATCTTCTTCCATTTTGAAGACACAAAAATAACCTTTTTTGGTTAGACATTTTCCAAGATGGCGGCCAACGCTCCAGTCCAATTTACTGGTCTTTTTTCCATTTGTTACGGACAATTTTTGGAATGCCTTTACAAAAAGTTAGCTTGTCCTTTTTTATCATCTCTAATGGTCCTTCGTTGATTTGCCTATTAGTAATTTCTTGTGTTTGGTTGGATAGTACTGTTATATTACTTTAATAAACTTAAAATCTTTGTTGTAATCATTCATTTTTAAATGTGACATGATATATTTTTGTTTTGTATGTGCTTATTTAAAAAAAAAATATATTACCGTCTGAATGAAAGCCAAGAGTTGTCCGATACTGCGAGTTATCTGTCTCTCTATGGCGTTGACACGCTAGAGCTGGCTTTGAAGCTTGTTTCTGGATCATCATCATTAAATAT
Organism: Sweltsa coloradensis; assembly: GCA_024449915.1. Lineage (NCBI taxonomy): Eukaryota > Metazoa > Arthropoda > Insecta > Plecoptera > Chloroperlidae > Sweltsa > Sweltsa coloradensis. The sequence continues at coordinate 24,747 of JAMZAV010002056.1, forward strand.
ATTTCTTTAACTGTATAGCGCGCTTTTTGACATTGCATAGGCCTATATTCCCTCAGAACAAACTTTGTAAATGCAAACTTACTATCATAGTTCTAAGCGCCTATTGGTCTCCTTCAATATCCTTTTCGAAATCACTGGACTGGCGAGAGGCTTGAATTCAGTCAGCATTGCATTTATTTTAGCTATAACATTCCACATTCTTGAATATTTTGATCAGCATAGCATATTTTAATCTAAATAATGTAATATCTAGGTGCCCATTAGGGCGCCGCAGCCAAGCCGCGGTGCGCTACACACTCAAGCACCTTATACAGCAAGCAGAGTTGGGGTGATTTCGAGGTGTTACCCAGCCGTCTTGAACGTGATGTGAACTTGAAAACTAAACCTCATCTTAACTTGATTCCTATTCCTGAGGTCAAATCGTACTGCATTGAGAAAGTTTTTGAATGTGCCGCAGGTTCCTGGCACCATATGAACATGCACTTCATTATTCTATCCGTCTACCGATCTCCTCTAGGCGACTTAAATATATTTCTCCTCAAGCTAGACGAGGTACTCATCTTTATCACCAAGAAATTTCCAAAAGCAGATATCATTTTATGTAGTGATCATAATGTAGACTTTCTAAAACAATCCCCAGCTCAATCGAAACTGCTCGATTTAGTTCACTCATTTAATATCAAGGAGACCATTGTCACACCAACCCGCGTCACTGATACAAGTTGTTCCCTTATTGACAACATCTTCACAACTATTGACCCAATGATGTTCTCGGCAAGCTCAACAGACACAGGTCTGTCTGATCACCATCTCCTCATGCTCAACATTTCCCTCTCTAACAATAACCCTTCCTCCAAAATTAAAATAATGAAACGTTTTTTCAATACCAAAAATACAGCCAACTTTCAGACAATGCTAAGTACTGAAAATTGGCAGTCGCTGTCCCTTCCTGGAAATGTGGACGAACTCCTCTCAAGATTCCATTCCACATTCCTATGTCATTTTAACAAATCATTTCCGCTAAAAAGTTGTCCTCTTACTAAACCTACAGTCAACCCCTGGATCTCGCACGATCTGCGATGTGAAGCCCAGACCTTGAGATCCCTCCATTCTAAACTGAAGTCTTCGAACAACCCAATACATAAAGAACAATATCGTGACTTAAAAAAGTCCCATGCTAAAAATATACGTCAAGCTAAACTTTACTATAATGACTCCAAAATCTCTGAATCTAGGAACACCTCAAAAGCAATTTGGTCCTTGATCAAATCACAGACCACTGCCTCTAAACCCAAATGCGACCTCACGCTAACCATTAATGGTGAAGTTATATCAGATGCATCTTCTCAATGCGACCTTTTTAATGAATTCTTCATCAACTCATGTAATATTGGTAAAACCAATGTGCCAATCAATACTCCCCTCCCTCGTAAACCCTTGCCACCTCCGTTAGGCCATACCATCTTTCTCCATCCTACCACTCCTCTTGAAGTAGCTATGGTAATTAGGAAATTTGGTTCCAAACACTCATATGGACTAGATGAAGTGCCAGGCTCCTTCTATCCAAAGTGTACGGACTTTCTCTCTGGCCCACTAGCCTACATTATTAACCGATCCTTCTCTGAAGGCATTTTCCCCTCCAAGCTAAAGGCAGCAAAAATTATACCTATTTATAAACACAAAGGTAAAAATCTGAAATGACAAACTATCGTCCCACTCCCTCCTTTCATCTTTTTCCAAAATATTTGAATATATCATGCACGATCGTCTAATATCATTTCTAAATCACCACAACATTATCTCCCCTAGTCAACACGGTTTCTTGAAAAACAAATCCACCACCAGTGCAATCTACAGTTTTCTGTCCCCCCTCTATTCTGCTCTCGACAAAGGCGACCAAGCTGTAGATTGTTCTACGACATGACCAAGGCTTTCGACACCATTGATCACAAAATTCTTCTCGACAAACTACATACTTACGGTATCCGTGGGGTAGCTCTTGATTGGATTTCCTCTTTTTTGTCTGGCCGTACCCAAGTAGTGGAACTCCAAACATCTAATAGTCAATCCGTCACCACAACCCGCTCTAAACCTCTGCCAATAGTCTGCGGGGTTCCCCAGGGATCAATTTTGGGACCATTAGCCTATATCCTTTATGTCAACGACCAGTCCGCCTACTTAAAAGAGGGCACTCTCACCCAATATGCTGATGACTCCAGCCAACTGCTGACACTACCCAAAACTCCAACCCATTTAGGACCTTCCCCCCTTAATAAACAATCAAGTTTACGTTAATGTCATCATACTGCCTCGGCAAACAACTCACCATCTCACGCTCTAAAACTGTTTTATCTATACTTTCACACCCCTTATAAGATCCCTACTGCCAGTCCCCTTGTTTCGTCTTGACTCTGATACTATCCCCCGCGCTCACACAGTCAAAGTCCTAGGCCTTGCACTAACTGATAATCTAGACTGGTCCATCCATGTAAACCACGTTGCCAGCAAAATATTATCTGGCTGCTACTCAATCAGAAAGCTCAAACAAATAGTTCACCCCCACATCCTATTGCTAGTTTACTTTGGCACACATTCACTCTCACTTATCATATGGCCTGCTATTTTGGGGAGCTTCCCCCCATGCGAACAGAATACTTCATTCTCCAAAAGAGAGCGGTTCGTATCATAGCTGGTGTCCTCCAGAAGACACTCATGTAGAGAACTTTTCAAGGAACTTGGTATTCTTACTCTAGCATGTACCCTTATCCAATCAGCCGCATTATTCGTTCACACCAACCGTAACCTCTTCCATCTAAATGCTTCTGTGCACTCCCATAACACTAGAGCCAACCTTCACATACACAGGCCCTCCCACAATCTGCGCCTCTTTGCACAAGGCCCTGAATATCTATCTTCCACCCTCTACAATAAGCTCCCTGACCACATCAAAACCTCTCCCACCCTGTCTTCCTTTAAACATAAGTTGAAATCATATATTACAGCAAACAGCTTTCACTCCATCAATGACTACCTCTCCATGTAAATATTTGCAGTTAATTCATTTTATCATTATAATATGTACAAATTATCTAGAGTATAACCACAAACAAGCACTGTTATTTAAAATTTTCAAATGTTCCCTTAGCCGAAATGATGTAACAAACTTCTACATATAATATATATGTGCTTACACGCTTCCTTGGATTGTGCAGGTATATAAGACACATTCTGCTGTACATCCCCATTGCTGTTTTCTGTACCAACACAATTCTCATCACAATATATCAATATGCTTTATACAACTTTTCTTTATTCTATATGAATTCTTTATCAAGTAGGGCATTCTATTATTTTGCATCTACTTTACTTTAACATAAACACTAATCAATCAATCATCACACACATATACTATATATGTTTAAACTTGGCTGTATAGTAGGCGACTATGACGCTGTTATGTTAGTACTTTAGACAGAAATTTCTGTCTAAAGTACTAACATATATATATATCAATTATATACTATAGACACATTCTACTGTACATCATTGCTGTTTTCTGTGCCATTAGCAATTCTTATCACAATATCATATCAATTATTGCTTTATATCCAATTTTTCTTTATTCTATATGAATTCTTAATCTAGTAGGGCATATTTTGCATCTATTCTACTTTACCATAAACACTAATCAATCAATCAATCATCATATATATACTAGACACATTCTCCTGTACATCATTGCTGTTTTCTGTGCCATCAGCAATTATTATCACAATATCACATCAAAAATTGCTTTATATCCAACTTTTCTTTATTATATATGAGTTCTTAATCTATAGTAGCGCATGCTATTGTTTTGCATCTACTCTACTTTAACATAAACACTGTGTTTATCATTATTAATCAATTAATGAATCATCAATATATATTATATATATATTATATATATATATTATATATATATATATAATATATATATATCAATCAATATTATCAATCATCATACATATCAATATCAATATCCATATCAATTATCAATTATGCTTTATATCCAACTATTCTTTCTTCTAACACTGTGTATATCATTATAATTACAATCACTTTTATTATTAATTATTAATTATAGACTATTCACTTTCTCTGCAAAGAGTTATACTTGTACACTGTACTAGTCTAAGTGAATAAAAATATCTATCTATCTATCTATCTATCTATCAAAATCGAGGGAATTTAGGTACCTGACAACACATACCAAATTTGGTTGGGGTACGAGCATTCCTTCTTGGTGAAAAAAATTGCTTAAAACATGCTCAAAATCACTTTATTAAGGATGTTAGCTACTGCTAGCTACTGCAAGCTACTGCTACTGCGGTCTAATTCGTCAGTTTCAATCGGCCCGCGATTCTGACCAAACGGGTGGGGCTACAACGTTCATATTTTACATGGGCATTAAGGTAATAGTGATATAGGGTCTTTAGAAAGAAAAAGTTGATACAGTTTGCTGGAAGGCTTCCAAATAAAGGTTTCAATATAAGCCTTTTACAAGAATATAATCAACAAGTAACTATAATTATTACTTGACAATAATTACCTACATTGTTTACAAAAAACAAGTCTTTTGACCACGAGATGTTTTAAATTCTATTGTTAGTTGTTAATATCATATCAATTTAATCGACTTTGATAAAATTATGTAATGGAACTTGTTAAAGTAATGAGATCCCACATATAACAAAAAACTTGTAAATAAACAGCCAAACCTTACACAATCAAAAACAATGAGATCTAAAAGAAATGCCAAGCTTATTAACCCTACTACATTTTCGCAATTGCCCTGTGACTGTATCGTTACAAAGCTTGGCAAAATAAATTTGCACAAACTTTTACATTTGAAACAATAGTTGCAAATAAAATTTTGCCACGCTTTGCAAGGATCCAGTCACAGGGCAAAGTGAATTTATGTATTACTAGGAAAACGCTTAAGTCCCGCCGCGTTGTTGGATGAGCGTAATTGGTGCATTGAGCTGCCATGTGTTACGCGGATTTTCTGTTGTTCTGTGAAAAATCATTACTTAGTAGAAGATTTTTTTTAAAATTAAATTAAATTAAATTAAAAATTAACTTTTTTTAAATTAATCGTAATTTTTTTAAAAGAAAAAATCGCAAAACTGCAATTTTCATAAGAAATAATTATTCGATTGTGCTCAAAGTTAACACGAATATATTAATTCATGAAATTGGTTCTGTGAAAAAATCATTACAATAGGATAAAGCATGTAGGAGTTATAAGTCAAAAAATTGTTTTAAAAAAGAAAAAAAACGTAAAATTGCGATTTTTATGAGAAATAATTTTTCGATTGCGCTCAAATTTCACAAGAATATATTAATCCATAAAATTAAGATTCTGTGAAAAAATCATTACAATCAGATAAAGCGCGTAGGGGTTATAAGTCGAAGATTTTTTTTTTAATCGAAAAAAATCGTAAAATTGCATTTTTTATGAGAAAAATTTCCCGATTGCGCTCAAAAACGTGGCAGTTCTAAGTTCAGAGATTTCGAAGGTCTCCAGAAAATTTCATCGCAATTGGAGTAGCGGTTTACCCGGAATCGTGCTAACAGACAGACAAAAATACAAAAAGAAAAAAAGAAAAAAAAACATTCTGGATTTTTTTCTCCAGTGTAGTGATATGGAATCTTCGCTTCGCTCGCTACGCTCATCCAAAGATTGCGAAAATGTAGGAGGGTACATACGCTTGGCATTTCTTTTATTGCTTTTGATTGTGTAAGGTTTGGCTGTTTTTTTTTACAAGTTTTTTGTTATATGTGGAATTATGTATTCCCCTATTGTTTGATTGTACTATAATTTGGGTATTGTTTTCCTGTTCCATCGTAGTGTCCTTCTAAGAATCCTACATTTTTATAACAACTTTTGTATTCATCTATTCTTACAATTATCTCCTGACTGTTAAGTACTACTTTATCTCAGGAAATACATTATTTTGACTATGTAAAATTTAATCTTAAACGTTTATTTTAAAGCATCTTAGCTTCCTTGCCAACAACTAATAATTCTTTGCACTTGATCGTCGCCTCTAGCTCCTGCCAAATTTCATATAAACACTATTGTATATGTAATGTCACGATATTTTCTCATCCATAGCCAGCGGTTTAGCATCGGTCACTTAGCCGGTTCCCACTCATATACCGAAGATTAGCAGCGTCGTGCGTGGTCAGGGGGAGAGTGGGTGACCACTCTACGAACGAAAATACCTTTGAATATGCGAATTAAAGAGCACAAGAATAATGTGAATAATCGGAAAGTTGATACATCAAAATTGGCTGAACACGTGTGAAACGGAAACTTAAAGAATCTGCATTCATGGCTGTCACACCGGAGATTGTCAGTACACCCAGCACAGCATTTCCAGCATTGTGGCAAGAATTCGTACCATCAAAACAAGACTAATCCTGCGCCCATTAAGCTTACATCGTTCAACTTAAAATAATTTTTTTTTTTTATTTATTTATTAGAATTTTTTTCCACTATCAACAAAAACTATCACCTCAAACTATAAACAATGAACTTTCAACTAACATCCAAAAATCTATCAATCTATCTACTTGAGCCTATAACTACTATATCTTTTATTCAACTAAAGTTGCTTTGTCATAAATTATAGCTAGGGATAGATAGTTTTTAAATGTTTTTTCTCACCTTGTTAAATTACTTAAAAATACAACTTCTTTGCAATTAATTTTTCATCCACATAGCAGTCGTTATTGTTTGTTCAGATGTTTGTATTTTTAGAAATGATTGTCGGTCGAAGAAAAGTGAAACTTTTCGAAATATTGCAACATAATAACACCTTAATTTCCTACCTAAGAACAGTGTTAAGTTCAATTAATTTTTAAATATCATTTACCTGTTCTACTAAAGATTCTTTTAAAATAATCATTCAGCTTGGACCAGATCACTGAAACTTCAAAGATGACAAATACTCGGTTGGTAACTACATTTTTACCTTCTATCTCTATCTTCAACCCAATTTTGGCTGATGGTTTTAAACGTCACTGTCTGCAGTGACGTTTAAAACCTTAACTAAGAGACGAAGAGACTACCTTAACTTGAGAAGGTTATTCATGACATTAGCAAGTACCATAAACCATCTTACATTTATGTGTAAATGCAGGCAGTATGGTATCGTTCCCAATGGTTTTCGTATTAAGAACAGCTACGTTCATAATATCAGAGATCAATTCTTAGAGAAGCTTCATTCCGTCTTGTGAAGAATCAAATTGCATTCTTACGTGCAAAGATTTTCTGGTTACATCGAGATATTGACTCCGATGTTAGATTGTACGAAATATCTCTATCGATGCAACGTGGCTTCGATCATGAATTCATGATAGTAAAATGTAGACAAATGGAAAAATTAGCTAAACTTTTGGTTGAAAAGCGTTCTTTGAACTATAACTTCAAGAAGTTTGTACCTCCCCCTGAGGTTTTAAAGAAGTTAGTTGTAAACCGATCGTCACGCATTCTAAAACCGGCAGAAGAACATATTTTATTACTCGAGGGTAAGGTTTAGCCATTACACCAAAGGCTGTCAATAACCTAGACATTGTTGATAGGCCGAAGCGAAAGACTTCAATTTCACTGACCCCCAAAAAATTTAGCTCGGGTGTTTTTATTTTTTTTATTTATTTATTTTTTTTTTGTTTTTTTTGTTTGTTTGTTTTTCTGTCTGTTTGTTAACTCTCTACCAGGCAAACGGCATATCGATCTTGATGAAAATTGACGGACCTTCGAAAATCTCTGAACTTAGAGGTGTATTGTTTTTGGGTACAATCGAAGAAATATTTCTCATGAATATCGTACTTTTAAACGAATTTTTTATCATTTTTAGTGCGATATTTTCGTGACATTTGGGCCAATTCTGACCAAAACGGGTGGGGCTACAACGTTCATATTATACATGGACATTAAGATTATGGTGATGTAGTACCTTTGAAAGAAAAGTTGAAAGTTAGCCAGAATCCATAGAATAAAGCTTTTAATATAAGTTTTTGATTTTTTTTGCGATATTTTCTGCCATTTGGGCCAATTCTGACCAAACGGGTGGGGCTACAACGTTCATATTATACATGGACATTAAGGTTATGGTGATGTAGTACCTTTTAAAGAAAAAGTTTAAATAGTTAGCCAGAATCCATAGAAATAAAGCTTTGAATATAAGTTTTTTACAGTAAATAATACCAATTGACAGGTAACAAAAGAAACTTGACAACAATCACCTACAATGCGTAGGCAGCAAAACAAAGAACTTGCAAAAGTAAAGATATCACATGCAAACTAAAAATTTTAAAAAGCTCATCCATCAACGCGGCGGGACTTTAGCGTTTTCCTAGTAGCTACTGTAGAATCATGAATTGATTTGATTAAGGACACTGATAAGGACGAATTGCGAGTAAAAATCAAGACAACATTGTCCCGTCATTTGTCCGCCACTTCTAATTTAAACGGACAGGAGATTGAGATTATCAAAAGCCTTAAGGATGATTCGTCTATCATCATTTTACCTGCAGACAAAGGTAAAGCTACTGTGCTTTTAGATAAAAAGGATTATATTCAAAAATTTAAAAATATTTTGCAACAAGATAGTTACGAATTACTCAAGAAAGATCCAACAACTACATATGAATCTTTGGTGTTCAAGACTATTAAAAAGCATGAAGGTTTTCTAGAAGCAAAAACTAGAACTTATCTAACTCCTCACTATTCTAAAACGCCACATGCCTATGGTCTACCAAAAATTTACAAACCTTTGCTTCCGTTACGTCCAATTGTTAGTTCAAGAAATTCTCCTTTCAGTAATTTATCTTCTTTTTTATTAAACATAATTAAACCTTTTGGAAGAGGTATCCATTCTTCAGTCACAAATTCTAAAGAACTTGTAGAGCTGCTGAAGGATACACAAATCGACATAGATTCTAAAATGGTGAGCTTCGATGTAGTTAAGGCCTACCTATAAAAGAGACACTAATTCTTGTTAAGAACAAACTCACTAGGACTACGGATTCAACTCTCACAGAAAGAACTAAGTTACCAGTAGACAGCATCATGGAGCTATTAGAAATGTGTTTGACATCAAGCTATTTTCAATTCGAGACTAATTACTATCTTCAACTAGATGGTCTTGCTATGGGAAGCTGTCTTTCTCCATTACTTGCTGATGTGTACATGGACCACTTAGAAACAAATGTTCTGAGTACTTATAAGCTTGAAGTGATTCTATGGCGAAGATATGTCGATGATATAATCTGTATCTATAAGGGTGACAAGGATGAGCTGATGGAATTATTAAAGGACCTAAATTCTTTTCATGCTAACACTAAATTCACAACAGAAGAAGAAAATAAATCATGTCTACCGTTTCTTGATGTACTCATGACAAGAAATAACGACAAAGTTTCTACGTCTGTATACAGGAAACCTACCCACACAGACCAGTATATTTATGCTAAATCGAATCATCCTTCCCATGTTAAAGAAGGAATACAAAAATGTCTACTATCTCGGGCTCAAGCCATTTGTTCAACTCCTGATAGTTTATGTATGGAAGAGGCAAACATCAAAAAATAATTAATTCAAAATGGATATCCAGAGAATTTTTTTTCATAGGCCTAGATGTGTGAAGCCTGCTGTAACAAGTGCAATGTTATCAACAGATGAAATTGAGGATGATGGACGTGATATTCTTGAGACAATTGTTCTTGAATACCATCCGAATTCATCAGAGAAATTGAGACGACTCTTATCTTCACATGGTATAATAACTGTTTTTAAGTCATCAAATACTTTTCGTAGTTTGTTGACAAAAACTAAACCATATAATCCAACTCAATCATCAAAAAACTGTATATTCGGAGAAACGAAAAGACCTTTGAATGTCCGAATTAAAGAGCACAAGAATAATGTGAATAATCGGAAAGTTGATACATCAAAATTGGCTGAACACGTGTTTGACAATCATCATTATTTTTCTTGGAACGACGACTCCATCATTCAAAATGAGGCCGATTGCTTCAAACGGAAACTGAAAGAATCTGCATTCATGGCTGTCACACCGGAGATTCTCAGTACACCCAGCACAGCATTTCCAGCATTGTGGCAAGAATTCGTACCATTAAAACAAGACTAATCCGGCGCCCATTAAGCTTACATCTTTCAACTTAAAGTAATTTATTTTGTTTTATTTATTTATTAGTATTTTTTTCCACCATCAACAAAAAGTATCAACTCAAACTATAAACAATGAACTTCCAACTTACAACCAAAAGTCTATCAATCTATCTACTTGAGCCTATAACTACTATATCTTTTATTCAACTAAAGTTGCTTTGTCATAAATTATAGCTAGGGATAGATTGTTTTTAAATGTTTTTTTTTCACCTTGTTAAATTACTTAAAAATACAACTTCTTTGCAATTAATTTTTCATCCACATAGCTGTGGTTATTGTTTGTTCAGATGTTTGTATTTTTGAAAATGTCTGCCTGTCGAAGAAAAGTGAAACCTTTCGAAATATTGCAACATAATAAAAACTTAATTTTTTACCTAAGAACAGTGTTCAAGTTCAATTTATATTTAAATATTATTTAACCTGTTCTACTGAAGTTTCTTTTGAAATAATCGAACAACAGTGTATCATGTGAACACTTGTTTTGTCCCAAATGATTCCAATAATACGAAGTTGGTTGAAAATATTGTATTGTATTGTATTGTATTGTTTTATTCAAGTTTAGAGCTCTTTTGCTCGGATACAGATTATTGATTTCAATATTGTCCATTAATAATAATTATTATACTCAAATAGTAGACTAAACAAACTTAGGCCTACTTAAACACACTACTACAAACTTACTTAGATTAGTTATTAAAAATTAAATACATAAATATTTATAACCTGTTATTACAAATAACTCTTTGTTTGAACTCAGCAACGTTTTTCGGTTGAGGGTTGAATACACTTTTATCTAGCTCGTTCCAACTTTTAATTGTCGATCCCACAAATGAGTGTTTCCCAACATCCGTATTATACCTATGTAAAAATAATTTTTGACCGTGATCGTGTTTCCCTTTATGTGCTGCATCTTTAAGTATATCATTAATGTCTACCCAGGCCGGTTCACCTGCTAGAGTTTTAAATATACTACATAATTTTGAAATTATCCTTCGTTCCTGCAGTAGGACCCACCCTAATTTGAAAATCATTTCTGAGGGGCTGTGTCTTGGACCAAATTTTTCTAGCACCTTCCTTGCAGCCCTTCTTTGGACCATTTCTAAACTTTGGATATGAGACTTTGTATGTGGGTCCCATACCAAACAGGCATATTCCAATGCTGGTCTTACTATCTCTAAATATGCTTTTTCTTTTACTACTGAACTACTTCCTCTAAGATTTCTCATTATAAAATTTAGGCTTTTGTTTCCATTTATTATTACTCTATTTATATGATGGCTCCAGTTAAGTTTTGCATTTAAATGAACCCCCAGATATTTGCAGTTGTCCGTGTACTGAAGGATTGTGTCTTCAATGTTATATTGGTACTTGAAGCATTCTTGTTTGGTTGTAAACTTAATTAGTTGGCTTTTTTCTCCATTGAGACTCATTTTATTTATCTTGACCCATTTCCCTATCCTGTCAATCGCTGCTTGAAATTTTAGACAGTCATCTGCATTTTTTATTTCCATATATATTATGCAGTCGTCTGCAAAAAGTCTGATTTTGATATTTATATCTAGTCCCTCTCCTATGTCATTTATGAAAATTAGGAATAATAAGGGGCCTAGGATACTACCCTGGGGTACCCCTGAATTTACTTCTAACTCATTAGAGTATTTATCACCAACTTTTACTACCTGAGTTCTCCCCGAAAGCCATTTATTTATCCATTTTACCACCCGACCATCTAGGCCTTATTTGTTAATCTTGTCAATGAGTACATCATGAGGCACCTTATCGAAGGCCTTAGAGAAGTCAATTAGAACTGCATCCACCTCTCCTTTTCTGTCAACTATTTCGGTTAAATCTTGTACGAGACCAGCTAATTGGGTCTCACACGATTGTTTTCGTCTTGGGTACATTTTTCACATAGTCTGACCCATTTTCTGATAATTAGGTATCAAAAGCACGGACGTTAAGAATTATTTTTGGGGCACACCTTGCATTTTTTACACAATCAATTGTCTCTTGGGACTAGTGGTGCTGGGACCAACCCTTCTTATTTTGAGGTGGAGCCAACTAAGTACATCGTGCAGGTTGTTTGCAGGCTGTATTGCAGGTTGCCTACTCCTGACAGGTTTGGTTCAGTAGATAAGCAAAACAATTCGGGGTTTGGTGAGAAGAAATTTTTATTTTCACCAATTTTAGCTAAAAACAAGCTAACTAAAAAACTGGCCACGGAGAACAGTGAATTTCGTAATGTTTAAGGGATGAATCGACCTATATCAACTCTCCCAATTGTAGGGAAAATTATTGAAAATATTTTACACAAGAGGTCATTACATGAAGTGGATGCATCTGAAGGTTTAAGTGAAAACCAGCATGGTTTCAGGAAAGGTAGGTCAACGCAAAGTGCCCTTCTAGCATTTACAGATTTTATCTATAAAGGGATTGATAAACGTAATGGTAAGGTTGGAGCTGTCTTTGTTGATCTTAGGAAAGCATTTGATTCAGTACCTTTTTTTACCTCTTTTAATAAAATTAAAAACCAGGTACAACGTAAGTCCTTATTTGTTATCAATTTTGGCGGATTATTTTTTAAATAGAAAAATGTTTATAAATCTTGAAAAATATAGTTCAAAAGTATTCAATATATTTTGTGGAGTACCCCAAGGATCAATATTAGGACCCTTGTTATTTATTCTTTATATAGATGATATATCTACTATAATGGGAGGCATCAATTATATCTTATATGCTGATGACTTGGTCTTTTATTTAGAAGGCGTGGATGTCGAAGAGATCGTAAGACGTCTTCAAGAAGTTCTAAAGAGGATGGATGATTGGTTTAAAACTCAGGAACTTGATATTAATTATAGCAAAACAAATTTTATGATTTTTCATAAGGCTAATGATAGAAGCATGAATGATATTCATTTGACGTTAAATTGTAATGGTAAATATAATTTCTAGAGTGTATGAATTTAAATATCAAGGAGTTTTCTTAGATTGTAATTTAAATTTTAAGAAACATTATGAATATGTGTGTAATAAAGTATCATAAGTAATTGGAATTATAAGTAGAATGAAGAGGTTTGTAACTGTGAGAATGTTGAGGTTACTTGTAGATTCTTATATTCACTCTGTTATTGATTATTGCTTAGTGGTTTGGGCAGTAAGACCTTCTACTGAGTATGTTGTACTCCAGAAGAGAATTGACCATCTGTTTGATTCATTTCCCTTGAGCCAAGATTTGCAGTCTGATTGTTTCACGATTGAGGAAAGGATGAAGTATAGCGTGCTGGTAAATACATACAAAGTATTGAAAGGTATGTTTTTAGGTATTCTACCAAATATTTTTAAAATTGTTGATCGTGATAGGAATTCTACTTTAATAAACTCATTGGAAGTTCCTAGATTAAATTCTGAAGCATTTAGAAAGTCATTTATGTACAGAGGCGTATCCTATTGGAATTCAATTTCTTATGATATTAGAAGCCAGTTTACTGATCTAGGAATTGTACAATTTAAAAGTAAAATTGAAGCAATGATAATGAATCAAAGAGCAAAGAATTGATTTTTACTATTTATTTGTAGGTTATTGTCTGTGTATTTGTGTAATGTTAATTTACCTTCATAAGTTCTTGTTAATGATTTTGCTTTTCTCTTTGTTTGTTCATTATTGCTTTGATTTATGATATAAACAATGTATTTTCAATTATATTTTTCTGCCTAGATTATCTGATTGCCGCCCACTGATGGAGCTTGCAACTTGAGTTAGGTGTCCTGTATCATTGCTGTGATCAGTTTGACATGAACAATTTTAAATAATTATATATCTGATATAATTATATATATGAGTCAAGATTTTTTGGACTTAAATGTTATCAAGATTTGAACACAAAAATGAAGATTGATCACAAGAATAAAGATTTCGCGTTCGGTGGTTTCTTCCGCGAAAGTTTTTGATTATACTCCCTGATTTGCTGTTCCTGATTTTTGGCAAACCTCATATTCGTTTGAGTGGGATCGTCTAATAAATCAGTTTTTTTCTTTTCGTTTTTCTTTTTTAATGTTTTTTTTCTTTTCTTTCTTTCTTCCTTTGTCTTTTTCTTTCTTTTTTCCTTTTGTTTTGTTTTTTCCCTTTCTTTTCTTTTCTTTTCTTTTCTTTTCTTTTCTTTTCTTTTCATTCTACACCCATTTTTATATTTGATTCATTCATTAAATGCATATAATATATTTTTTTTATTTGTTACCAAAATTGTTGTGTTAAAATGCATTGTTGTTGTAATGCTACTATTTAAAATATTTACGAAAATGTAGTTTATTGTTGTTTCTGCATCTATGTAATTAGATTTATTTAGTTGTCCTCCTTTGTAAATCAGTTTTTATAACTGAATAGGATAGACGTTAAATAAATAAATAAAAATAAAAATAAATAAAATGAATTGTTGTGATGGTATTGTAATTGTTCTTGTTAGTAAATTTAAGGCTTGCCTCTATTTCTACAGTATATATTATTAACTTGGCTTTCTGAAGATTATATTTGATTGCACATTTTTTTTTTTATCAACCCTTACCATTACACTGCCTCTTTCCTCTGTAAGCAATCAACTTTTTTACCTCAAAACACATGACTGGAAGGCTAATCCTCCCATTATATAGTATTCTTTCTGTATTGGGGAATGGTCGTGGGGCTCGAAGCCTCTCCCCTGGTATGCGAAGCACCTATTACTATAAATCTTAAGCGTGCCAGAGTTGGGCGATGGACAGCGTCCTTGCGCTGTAGAGTGGTTAATGACATGTCCCGTAGATTTCGGTTGAATTCCGCTGGAGCTCGGGAATGACAACAAACTGCTAGATATTTACATTGGATGGTAGCAGCAAAGTCCCACAAGATACATCCAAGGAGAGTGATTTAAAACGTCACGGAGGTCACACTCGACAACGCAGCGACGAGACGTTGACGAGCCCGCAGAAGCCGTGCCTGACAAAGTTAGGAAGTTTTAGACTTTTCTACAATATGTCTTAATTTCAAATTTGTACCAACTGCATTTTTCACTCTTTCCACCTCCTAAACCAGACGACATTTACATGGCACATTAACAATTTTCTTACAATATTGTTTTGAGTATTCCAACCATAATTTACGCCTCAATCAAAAACATCCCTAGAATTGTTTTTTTTTTTTACGTTCAAAACAGCGTTCGAATTGTCCCCAAAAATGTTTTTAATGTGTTATTTGCATTCAGCGACCACAAAGTAGTTGAAAATGACTCCTCATTAATAGTTGTGCGTTGAAAAAAGCAAATTCAGTACTTATGGTAGCCATTTTGGAAAAAGGCGCCATATTGAATTTT
The DNA here is from genome assembly GCA_024449915.1 of Sweltsa coloradensis. Classification (NCBI taxonomy): domain Eukaryota; kingdom Metazoa; phylum Arthropoda; class Insecta; order Plecoptera; family Chloroperlidae; genus Sweltsa; species Sweltsa coloradensis. The sequence continues at coordinate 40,332 of JAMZAV010002056.1, forward strand.
ACGGAGTAAATGGATCAATACCACAAGCTTAACTGTTTTTTATGTTTCATAAAACAACTGTGCCAAAGGATTTGCTTGTATCACGATTTTCCGGGATCCCACTGCAATTAGAAGGCGCGTTGACGCATCACTCTGTGCCCTTCAAAACATCATACGGCGCGATATATTTGCACTAGAGGTCTGCGTCATACATACTTATTTTCAGAAAAGGAACCTCTCAAACATTTGGTTTGAGATATTTATGTATTTGCCGCCAAGGGAATCATCTACAGGCTACGGAAGGGCAAACGTCCAACAACATTAGTAGCAAATTTGAAATAGTCATTAGAGGAGGTACGATAAAAAACTTATTTCCTAATAATTTTGAAGTATGAACCTTCCTGAACATATCTCACCCTACTTTGATCACATAAAATATTTCTACAGGCAGAGCCAGCTGGAGTCATGTTGGAAGGAACGTAATATTTTTCGTCCGCCATCTTGATGACGTCATTTAGGCACACTCCATATCGGTAAATTTCGGTAAACTTGGATTTCCTACAACCTTGACTCATGTTCTTTAAATTTCAAGCATCAAAGGTTGGTCACCAAGATCTTGCCACTATTTTGCATATTTGACCATTATTTGGGCCATTGCGTACTCCCCTACTAAAACTATACAGCAACCCGCATAGGTGGTATGTACATGTGTGCAAAATTTTAGGTCGATCAGAGAAACGGTGCGACCTGTACCGAAGCAGTAACAGAAAGAAAAAAAACAGACATTCGAGCCATAAGAGTCAAGTGGAGACGCTCGCTACGCTCGCTCGAAAAGGGCCAAGCTCATCTACCCTTCCACATTTGCTCATTCTTAATTCATAAACGTACAGTATCCCGTAACAGCATCCTTGAAAAGCTTGGCAAAATAGAATTTGCATGATATTACGTTTAAATTAATTAGAAAAAAAAGAACTTGGATGTACTATTACGTTTAAAATAATAATTGCAAATTCTATTTTTCCATGCTTTTCAAGGATGCTGTTACGGGATTTATTACAAACATCAATTCATCTGTTTTGTTCTGCATAAAAATATCTGTATCATGTGCAATTTAAGAATTCGCGTATGTAGTTTCAATTTTTCTCCCGAGCATTGTACATATTAATTTGAGTGCTTACGAGCGTGCCGTGTACATGCCTGTCTCGTGAATACACTTATTTGGCTAATCCGCCCAGCTACATCAACTATTTCATAACATATCAAACATTTACAAAAACAAAAGTTCGGTGCTAAATCACACAACGCTACAATACCAAACAATACCGTTGTATTCATGAGATATTTTATTTCATATGAAGCGAACTAGGATATGAGGTTACTCAATCATGTTATTGTTTAAAATACCCACTATTATGCTTTCAATGTTTACTTTGTAGGAAATGTTGCAATTTCCACTAATGCTGATTAACAACTCGAAAATGCAACGCTTTCTGTACATCTGCTTAGTATATTGTTCATTGGCTGCTTCGACTTGATAAACCTAGGGGCATGGGATGTATTGAGGTAAGGTAAAATATGTGACGTACACAATTGTTAACACTGTATAGTTACTCAATGTCTTAGTAAATTTGCAGTCTATGTCTATCAAATATATGGTTTATGGCTGAATATGGAATTTGATGTAAGGGTATTATAAATGTTAAGAAATGTTGTCTTGTTATGGTTGGATAATTACCAAAATTATAATTTTTAAATAGCTTGAGGTTGTTTGTTTGAAATATTTTGACCTGACACAAAGTCTTAAAACTTCATATTTCGGATTTTGTTCTTAGAGAGTTGGTAAATTAACATGCGCATGTGCCTTTAGTTAAAGATCCCTAAAAACTAGGCAACATTTTAGAGATGTATGTATCCAGCGGAACACGTACAAAAAGTTTCAGTTTTTATTCAAACATATTTTTTGGGGCCTTTAAAGTAAATGACCTCGGAATGTGTTCCTGTTCCAGAAATGGGCAACCGTTGGATCCCGGTCGTCACTTTCCACGAGGGCATCGAGAAGGCGCCGCGCTTCCAGTGTCCCACGTGCAACATCAGCTACAAGCACCGCCGCCATCTTACGTTCCACGTGCGCAACGAGTGCGGCAAGATGCTCATCTGTCAAACGTGCAATGTCTCGTTCAAGTACAAGTCCCACCTGATGCGACACCTGCGCGAGGACTGCGGCCAGGACCTACACTGTTCGACCTGTATGAAGCTCTTCAAGTCTCGACGGTCGCTCATCTTCCACACCGACACCTTTCACTCGGAGCTGTGGGAGGCGGTGAGGCCATGACACGTGTTTAATGTATGATGGGGGTTATGCTCTTTTCCAGAACGCAAACACCGTTGCCAGAGTGGACCATGCAGTATCCCGTATTGTTAGAGAGGCCGTCAAAATGGAGAAACGACCGCATAACTTTAACATACGAGATGATGCGAAGAGACTGGCACCCACCTGGAAACTGGTGCTACGTGATCCGATATTACCCTCAGTTGCTACGGAAAATGTAATTCTTCTTTCAGCTCGAGTGGATAGAAGAATGTTGAAGCCACCTGAAGCTTCAACTGCTAAACTCCTGTTAAGGTCATCGCAAAGATCTGAAACGTAATGCTGACCAGTTGCAGTGACTTTTTTGGTCTTTTATATTATTTTGTTATTGTCTTGCTTGTTTACTTTTTGTTTGTTATTTGTATGTCGTTACCTTGATAATGGGCAGGGCGATCTGCCCGAAACGTTGGTGATTAAGCTTATTATAACTCGGAATTCGAAAGAATTCATTATGTCACATTATATCCGAGAAAACCTACGTAAAAACATATAGAATTTAGACAGTTTTAAATTGGTGGCTGCATAGCTCAGTTGGTAAGAGCATAACCCGGACAGCTAAGGTCCCGGGTTCAAACCCCGGTGTAGTTACCTTTTTAATTTATTAATTTCTGTCTAAAGTACTAACATATATAATATGTTTAACCTTGGTTTTATAGTAGGCGACTATGACGCTGTTATGTTCATCGAGCTTATATTGGGTAGAGGGAGCATGACGTCACGATCGTGAAGCAAACATATCGAGGCGAGACGAGCCCCCAAGACCACGTGACATTGGTACGCGCGGCGATGCTGTAGCCTTGTCTACATATAAAATGGTCTGGTATTGCTGTGCTTTTGGATGCAAAGAAAAGTATTCAAAAGACGGGCAGTATTCGTCTCACAGGAATGTAACACCGCTTTTACTTTTTAATAATTTTAGTTAGATTTTGTGCGCCTAGGGCTAATAACTAATAAATAATCAGCAAATATCTGACACCGTTAACCAGCCATTGGGTCATCATAAGTATACAGTTTGGCCTAGAGTTGATCTGTGCCTACCTAAACCTTAAAACAATTAATTACAATTAGATTTAGACATAGGCCTTTGCAAAATATAATGTGAGTTTTTGTTTAGAGTTTTCCGAATAATGAAATCAGGAGTAAATTATGGCTCACTAAAGAGATAATTTTACTCCCACCATCGCATACAAAAATATGCTCGAAACATTTTGTGGAAGAAGATGAAGTTTATAATGTTTAAGGGCGCGTCAACCGTTAGGTCGTATTGTGCCTCCTGTGAATGTAGTTTATTATAATTAATCTATCGACAGAGGGAAATTGGGAAGGCACTGACTCAAAACTGATGCAATTCCAAGCATTTTTAATTTCCCAATAATAATAATAATAATAATAATAATAATAATTATAATTATAATTATTATTATTATTTTTATAATTATTATTATTATTATTATTATTATTATTATTATTATTATTATTATTATTATTATTATTATTTTTATAATTATTACGAAATTGTAAATTATTTTTAATAATATTTTGTGATGAAAATTAACATGTATGGCTACCCTAACAATAGGCTAATGACTAATGAGTGTGAGGCCTACTTGTTTCTTGTGTACAGGGTTAATACTTATTTTCAAGGCTGCCCAGTGCCCACCTAAGTTATGTCAAGTGCATGTTTGCTATTACTGGTGTCTTCTTATTTACTTGTTATTGATCAGCAAGAATTACTATTTTTTTATAATTCGTCCGTCATATGAGATAAGCCCAATGCTTACACATTTCACATAATTAAGTGCCAATCATATTTCTAAAAAAAACCTTCAGTAGAATTGCCGTTCTTGACGAGATTCGAACCCGGACCTCTTGACTCTGATTCGGAAGGTCACGGGTTCGCATCCCGTCGAGACTAGTAATCCTAACTGAAGATTTTTGCCAAGATTTTCCTCAGTCGAATGCAAGGGATTGAGCCCTCTGAAATAGCCCTCGGACATCCTTTCACAATGGTCCTATCAGAAACGTACCTAGTTAGTCACCTGGGTCATACCGGTTAAATCTGATGTGTACTCTACAGTGGGCACCCTACAAAAATATTGTTATAATATTATATTCGAAGTCTGTTGATAGGTGTCAAAATTGATGTTATCCATTTATTATTTTAAGTCTTGCACAGTTCTAAAATAACTTTTATTTTTCAAAAACTTTAAAATATAATATCATAACTAATTAACTTAAAGGGGTATTTAACCGCTTAACTCAAAAAATATATTTCATTCAGGCTAACTAGTAATGAATTTAGCAACTAACAGAAAAAAAATGGGGCCACCATGACCTCCCAAAAAATTGTCAAACATGACATTTTTCGAGCTAGGTCCCATCGGTAAAAATCTCCCATAAGAAATAACATGGGGACGATCTTTATGCCCCGTGACCTTGGAGGATTTTGATCCAAAAAAATATTGGCCATTATTGACGTACTCTACAGCTTTTTCTGTAAATTCTCTATATTTTGTTTTGTAATTTGGGCAAGTAGTTCGGTCAAAATATGCTGATTACCAAGATGGGGTGTGATTTTGGAATGCATATTTTTGCGTGTTTGAGGGTATATTTGGGCACAGTTTCAAGACACGATGTTATAAAGGGGCATTTTAGATTGGTACTATGCTCTAGTATCTATGTGGACTAAAAAAGAAGCAGGTTAAAGCCGATTTAGGAAATTTTCCAAAACACCAATTTTCGCCAATTTCTGGTTCAAAAAAATTAAAAAATTCGTGTTAAATCACAGTTACAAGATATAATTTTTTAAACGGTCATTTAAGTGTAGTATTGTGCTATAAATCACGTGGTAAAAAATAATTTTTGGGGTTTTTAGCCCCTTTAACTATGAATAATTGATATGAGAGTAACAAGGTGGATATTGACGTGAAAAGAGGCCTACAGCAGGCAAGGCGATGAAAAACAAGGAAATATAATATATATTTTAATGGGAATTTGCTATAATGTTGATAATGCAAAAAGAAATAGTCTAGGCGGCTATGCCTATGATTACATCCTATCTAGTAAAAAGTCATTAAAATGGTTCACACAAATAACATGCCACATACAAAATACGAATGTCCGAAATTAAAAATACTTAAATATTAATTATTATTTAATTTCGCCCACATAAACCGTGTAGATCAAGACGCTGGCCTAAAGAAGGGAATTTACATATACCTACAACGACCAAAATAATATTCACGATTAGTAAGTTGTTTGCATACAAAAATAATTGTTTGTTTCTTAGCTGTAGTTCTGAATGAATGCATCCTTAGAAAAAGAGTGGGAACTGACAGATTCTTTTGGAAATGTTGGCTTGCGCTAACGTTATAGCCTTGCGCGCTATAGCAGCCGAGTTCAAAAGATACCAATGTCACGTGACTTTCCCGCTGCTCGCGCTGTGGATATGTTTGCTTTAACTCGCCGCGCTGCCAGGTATGCGCGATGCTCCCTCTACCCAATATAAGCTCGATGGTTATGTTAGTACTTCAGACAGAAATTAAAAAAGTGTCTACACCGGGGATCGAACCCGGGATCTTACCTTTCCGGGCCATGCACTTACCAACTGAGCTATGCAGCCACCAATTTAATTCTGTCTAATTCTTGGTCTGTTTATACATTGTTAATAACGTGTGTAGAGCAGATTGCACTGCCTATTAGACTACATACGAAATTAACTGGAGAAATACAAACCATCTCTGTAACCCTAGAGTTGGGATATTTGATGTTTAACCTTGGTTTTATAGTAGGCGACTATGACGCTGTTATGTTAGTACTTTAGAAGTGACTACACCGGGGATCGAACCCGGGACCTTGGCTTTCCGGGCCATGCTCTTACCAACAGAGCTATGCAGCCACCAATTTAATTCTGTCTAATGGCGTTTTCCATTGGCCGCACTCCGGTCGCACTAGTGCGCCCTAGTGCGCACTGGATTGCCACTTGTCTTTTCATTTGTTTAGTTTTGTAATGTTATTCAAGTGGAGGTTGACAACAATGACATCTCTACACTCGCCGACTGCATGGCAATGGAAAACGTCATAATTCTTGTATTTCGTATGTAGTCTAATAGGCAGTGCAATCTGCTCTACACACGTTTTTAACAATGTATAAACAGACCTTACGCTTGAGCCAACATTTTCTGTTTTTACTTCAATGCTTACTACATTTAAAACACTTCTAGGTGATATACATTCCTTGTTCTATTTAGAATGAGTATTTGCTTTGTAATGCATTCCCTAATATGTATTCAATTCAGTGTACTCATTCGATTTGAAATACTCACATTATTGTTGGCTAAATTTCTTAAAGACACATGTTTGTGTTATAGAATAGCCCAGAATGTGTCAGACTTACAAAATAGTGTGGTATTTTGTACATTCAAAGGCGGCACAAATTGTGAATTTACCAATTTGCTTAAAATGCTGGTTCGTGCTTTTAATTAAAAAAATAACATTGTGTATATTTATACCCGCCATACGTTTGCTCTTATAAATACTTAAACTTGTATGTATAACTATGACTACGATAATATTATAATGTTATGTAAATAATGTTAACCAAAGTTAAATTCTATGCACTCCACGCGTGTGGGCAAGTGTTGCTGATAAGTTGTCTTAAGGTTAGGTCAATATAAGGAGCTGTTGCACCCTTTTCAATTCGCATTAAAGAAAGTTTTTCACGGTGAAAAGGTTTTAGCTATTCTGGTAGTAATAATTATTGAGATTAAAATTTTCACATTGTGCGGTATTTTTTAAAGTGAAACTACCGTAGTTCGCTTTTGGGAACTCTGCGATTTGTGTTAATACAATTTTAACCATTGAACTACATTTTATTTTCTATGGGGTAGTTTATAAAACAATACTCGTTTTCGTGAATTGATCATAATTTCTAAAACTAAAATACTTGAAACAATAACACTGTCCATTATACCGATTTTTGCTATAAAATCGTGTTATAATACTCATAGTATTTTCAAACATCTCAATATTGTTGGATGAGCGTAGCGAGCGAAGCGAAGATTCCATTTCACTACACTGGAGAAAAAAATCCTGAAAGTTTTTTATTCTTTTTTTTATTTTTGACTGTTTGTTAACACGATTCCGGCTAAACCGACATTCCAATTGCAATGAAATTTTCTGGAGGCCTTCGAAATCTCTGAACTTAGAACTGCACTGTTCGAAAAATCGATCGAAAAATTATTTCTCATGAAAATCACAATTTTACCATTTTTTTCGTTTTTTAAAATAATTCTTCGACTTATAACACCTACATGCTTTATCCGATTGTTATGATTTTTTCACAAAACCTTAATTTTATGAATTAATATATTCGTGTGAAATTTGAGTGCAATCGAAAAATTATTTCTTATGAAAATCGCAATTTTACGATTTTTTAAATTTTTAAAACATTCTTCGACTCATAACACCTACATGCTTTATCCGATTGTTACGATTTTTTCACAAACCTTAATTTTATGAATTAATATATTCGTGTGAAATTTGAGCGCAATCAAACAATTATTTCTCATAAAAATGGCAATTTTACGATTTTGCTATGATGCTGCGATAATGCTAAAGCTTTTACAATTTTCATTTTTTTTAAAAGTGATATGTGTTTGAGATTAAAAAACAATACATCTAAACATTCACCAGACGGATTTTATAATTTTCGTTTTTTTTTTATAAATATGATTTTTTGCCTTTGCTTTGTTGGAAAATGTTTGTTTTTTGTAACAAATATATATTTCCCATATTTTGATTAAAAGACTATAAATCTCATCAAAAAGGTGTCCGTCGAATTAGTCAGAATAAGACTTGTGAGCATATTAAAAAAGAAATTATCCTTTTATCTTAAAAACTGTAGAAGAAGTAGTAAAAATGTTAGCAAATGTGCTAGAATAAAAGATTTGAGATAATAGCATTTAAAGTTTATTTATGTTGTCTTTTTAGTAAATTTGAGTGTAACATAGCCTAAAGGTTCAGTTTATTTATTTTACATGAATTCACTGGGTACCTAAAAACCTGTTAATCTAGGATTCTTTAAAATTGACTAAAATTGTTATGAATAACACTAGGCCTAAAAATTTTTTTAGGCCTAAAATCAGTACTGGTAAGCCATTTTCCCATGCAAAATATCATGCAGCGCTAAAAATTCATTTAATGCTTTTAGCATTATATCAGCATAAAATGAGTCAATAAATAAAAAAGTAAACTTTAAAAACAATTTAAAACAATGATAATGCAAAATTGCTGGTTTTTAATACATTTTCAGTGAAATAATCCCTTAAACAATTACACTCATCCAACAACGCGCCAAAAAGCGTTTGCGAAGCTTCCTAGTATGTATGCACACATCATATAGCCTATACTCGTAATAAAGATTTAAAAGGAAAATAAGGCGTGGCATGGGTATTTGTTATGGAGTGTTCGGGTTTTTACTAATTACGACTTTGCGGAGATGCGATAATTTATTTAACACACATTTTTTTATTTACACATACTACAAATAAAGCCAATCATACAAAAAAACGATGTATACAAACATTTATGGTGAATTATGAAATTAATTAATGGAAAACATTTCTATAAAATGGGAGAACAGGCTAGTTGGATGAGCGTAGCGAGCGAAGCGAAGATTCCATTTCACTACACTGGAGAAAAAAATCCGGAATGTTGTTTTTTTCTTTCTTTCTTTTTGTATTTTTGTGTGTTTGTTAACACGATTCCGGCTAAACCGACATTCCAATTGCAATGAAATTTTCTGGAGGCCTTCGAAATCTCTGAACTTAGAACTGCCACGTTTTTGAGCGCAATGGAAAAATTATTTCTCATAAAAATCGCAATTTTACGATTTTTTCGATTTTACATGCTTTATCCGATTTTAATGATGTTTTTACAGAACCTTAATTTTATGAATTAAGATGTTCGTCTGAAATTTGAGCGCAATCGAACAATTATTTCTCATGAAAATCGAAATATTACGTTTTATTTCTTCTTTAAAGCAATTCTTTGACGTATTACACCTACATGCTTTATCCGATTGTAATGATTTTTTTATAGAACCTTAATTTTATGAACTAGGAAGCTTCGCAAATGCTTTTACAGGCGCGTTGTTGGATGAGCGTAATTGGTGCATTGAGCTGCCATGTGTTATGAGGATTTTCTGTTGTTCTGTGAAAAAATCATTACTAAGTCGATTTTTTTAAAAATTAAATTAAATAAAAAATATGTAGGAGATATTAGGGAGTATGGGGATTTAATCTACAATCAAGAGTCTCGTTTAATATAATACGTACGATATAATAAATGAAGACGCTTCAAGATATTGTCACAACTCACAAGGCTCTAGGCTAGGCCTAAGCCAGTAGCCAACAGAACACAACCTTAACCCTTCTTCTCGAGTCACTACACAATCTCGTGCCACGATACTATACCGCTTAATACTTATTACACTCAGATTTTAAATACCACACAGATTAACACCTTTTATTCTAACACTCTCGTCACTCAAACTCCCCTGCTCCTACTCCAACACACCCTTCCCCCACGATCGCCTAACCACGCTCTCCTTCCTGCCTTCTCCTCCCTTTCTCCAGTCTTACCAACCCTATAAAAATAACTAACTAGGTAACACAAAAATAACTAATACCTAACACTCGACTTACATAAATTTTTAAATTTTTAATTAATCGTAATTTAAAAAAAGAAAACGATCGTAAAATTGCAATTTTCAAGAAATAATTATTCGATTGCGCTCAAATTTAAAACGAATATATTGATTCATAAAATTAAGGTTCTGTGAAAAAATCATTATAATAAGATAAATCATGAGGTGTTATAAGTCAAAGAACTGTTTTAAAAAAGAAAAAACCCGTAAAATTTCGAAATTCATGAGAAATAATTTTAGGTTCTGTAAAAAAATCATTTAAATCGGATAAAGCATGTAGGAGTTATGCGTCGAAGAAATTTTTTTAAAATCGATTAAAATCGTAAAATTGCGATTTTCATGAGAAATAATTTTCCGATTGCGCTCAAAAACGTGGCAGATCTAAGTTCAGAGATTTCGAAGGCCTCCAGAAAATTTCATCGCAATTGGAGTATCGGTTTAGCCGGAATCGTGCTGACAAATACACAAAAATACAGAAAAAAAACATTCCGGATTTTTTTCTCCAGTGTAGTGAAATGGAATCTTCGGTTCGCTCGCTACGCTCATCCAAGAAAATTTCAGAAATTGACAAATCCTGCTAGGCCGTGGATTGAACTCGGGTCATCAAGCGCAGTTCCTTTGTAATCAAAATAATATACATTTTCACCGTTCCCAGTAAGATACGCTTTGTGAACATTATTCCCACGCTAGCAAGTCGTCGTAAGCGACCGACGTAATTTTCCTCCACAAACTCTCTGCTAAGTTTTAAATTGTGATGAATGTGCTACCTGGCACTTGTGGGTCGTTATACCTGTTGTTAGAGGCCAATACATATTAATATTATTTCGATTTATTTACAATTGCTTAGTGATAGGATGTAAGTATACTAGGAAAACGCTTAAGTCCCGTCGCGTTGTTGGATGAGCGTAATTGGTGCATTGAGCTGCCATGTGTTATGCGGATTTTCTGTTGTTCTTTGAAAAAATTATTACTAAGTCGATTTTTTTTTAAATTTAATTAAATTAAATAAAAAATTCACTTTATTTTTTTTTATTTTTTTTAATAATCGTAATTTTAAAAATAGAAAAAAATCGTAAAATCGCGATTTTCATAAGAAATAATTATTCGATTGCCCTTAAATATTGCAAGAATATATAAATTCATAAAATTAAGGTTCTGTGAAAAAAACATTACAATAGGATAACGCATGTAGGTGTTATGAGTCGAAGAATGTAGCAAAAATTTAAAAAAAATCGTAAAATTGCGATTTTCATTTGAAATATTTTTTCGTTTGTGCTCAAATTTCACGAGAATATATTCATTTATAAAATTAAGGGTCTGTTAAAAAATCATAATCGGATAAAGCATGCAGGTGTTATAAGTCGAAGAATTTTTTTAAAAATAAAAAAAAAATCGTAAAATTGCGATTTTACTGAGAAAAAAATTTTCGATTGCGCTCAAAAACGTGGCAGTTCTAAGTTCAGAGATTTCGAAGGCCTCCATAAAATTTTATTGCAATTGGAGTATCGGTATAGCCGGAATCGTGTTAACAAACAGACAAACATACCAAAAGAAAGAAAGAAAGAAAAAAAAAGAAAAAAAAACATTCCGGATTTTTTTCTCCGGTGTAGTGAAATTGAATCTACGCTTCGCTCGCTACGCTCATCCAAATATATTTGTGTATAATTTGAGCGCAATCCAATAATCATTTCTTATGAAAATCGAAACTTTACGATTTCTTTCTTTTTCTTAAATTACGATTAATTAAAAAAAATTATGTTAATTTTTTATTTAATTTAATTGGATGAGCGAAGCGAAGACTTCAATTTCACTGACTCCCAAAAAATTTAGCTCGGGTGTTTTTTTTTTGTTGTTTTTGGTTGTATTTTTGTCTGCTTGTTCACTCTCTACCGGGAAAACGGCATATGCGATCTTGATGAAATTTGACAGTTCAATCGAAGAAATATTTATCATAAATATCGTACTTTTACGATTTTTTCCGATTTTTAGTGCGATATTTTCGTAACAATTGGGCCGATTCTGACCAAACGGGTGGGGCTACAATGTTCATATTTCACATGGACTTTAAGGTTATGGTGATGTCTTGCTTTTTGAAAGAAAAAGTTGAAAAAGTTAGCCAGAATCCATAGAATTAAGGTTTTAATATGAGTTTTTTAAGGTTTTATAATAACAATTAACAAGTTACAATAGAAACTTGACAACAACCACCTACAATGCATTCAAAAAGCACTTGCAAAGGAAAAGTGGTCCTACGCAAAATAAAAACTTACAAAAAAGAAGCGTTTTCCTAGTTTAATTAAAAAACATATTTCGTCTTAGTAATGATTTGTTCACAGAACAACAGAAAATCCGCATACCACATGGCAGTTCAATGCACCAAATAGGCTCATCCAACAACGCGCCTGAAAAAGCGTTTGCGAAGTTTCCTAGTTAATAAAACATACTAAATCTGAAGGAAAAAAACTATCTGGATGAGCGTTGCGAGCGTAGCGAGCGACGCGAAGATTCCATTTCACTACACTGCAGAAAACAATCCGGAATGTGTTTTTTTTTTCCTTTTTGTATTTTTGTCTGACTGTTAGCACGATTTCGGCTCATCCGTTACTCCAATTGCGATGAAATTTTCTGGAGACCTTCGAAATCTCTGAACTTAGAACTGCCACGTTCTTGAGCGCATTCGAAAAATTATTTCTTACGAAAATCGCAATTTTACGATTTTTTTCGATTATTAAAAAAATTCTTCGACTTATAACACCTACATGATATACCCGAATGTAATGATTTTTTCACAGAACCCTAATTTATTAAATTAATATATTCGTGTAAAATTTGAGCGCAATCGAAAAATTATTTCTTATGAAAATTTCAATTTTTCAATTGTTTTCGATTTTTTAAATTTCCTCGACTTATAACACCTACATGCTTTATCCGATTGTAATGATTTTGTTACAGAACATTAGTTAAATTAATTAATAAATTAATTCGTGTGAAATTAGAGCGCAATCAAAAAATTATTACTCATAATAATGGCAATTTTACGATTTATTTATTTTTATTTTTAAAATTTCTTCGACTTATAACATCTACATGCTTTATCCGATTGTAATAATTTTTTCACAGAACCTTCAATTTATGATTTAATATATTCGCATGAAATTTTAGCCTAATCGAATATTTATTTCTTATGAAAATCGCAATTTTACACTTTTTTCGTTTTTAAACAATTACGCTGATCCAACAATGCGCCTGAAAAAGCGTTTGCGAAGCTTCCTATTTAGTAATAATTAGTCATCAAAGAATTCATGAATTGAGTTATATATAATAAGAATTCTTTGAGCTTGATATTGCAAGATGGATGAGGGGATGAGTTAGAATTTTGTTGTAAATTGTAAGACAAAGATAGTGAGTACTTCTGGAATAAGTATCGTACCCTATCTTCTTGCTATGTCTTCGTGAACTTTCCCCCGAGACTTCGAAATTAAGTGTTTACTTCGGGTTGTCTCTTGATAGAGCCATAGCTATTCATGCATTTTTTTTTACTAGGAAGCTTCGCAAACGCTTTTTCAGGCGCGTTGTTGGATGAGCGTAATTTTTTTTAAACGAAAAAAGTGTTAAATTACGATTTTCATGAGAAATAATTTTTAGATTACGCCAAAATTTCACACGAAAATATTAATTCATAAATTTAACGTTCTGTGAAAAAATCATTACAATCGAATAACGCATGTAGGTGTTATAAGTCAAAGAAATTTAAAAAATCGAAAAAAAATCGAAAAATTGGGATTTTTATGAGAAATAATTTTTCGATTGCGCTCAAAAACGTGGCAGTTCTAAGTTTAGAGATTTCAAAGGCCTCGTTAAAATTTTATCGCAATTGGATTATCGGTTTAGCCGGAATCGTGTTAACAGACAGACAAAAATACAGAAAGAAAGTAAGAAATAATGAAGAAAAAACATTCCGGATTTTTTTCTCCAGTGTAGTTTATTGGAATCTTCGCTTTGCTCGCTACGCTCGCCACGCTCATCCAATTTTTATTTAACGTATATCCTTTCCAGTTTAAAATTAATTTACAAAGGAGGACAAATAAATAATCTTAAAACCCACAACAAGAACTAAAAATTTGTAAAGTTTATTAAGCAACACATTAATTAAGCATGGTAATTTTTCACTCAAACGATTTATTCGTGAAAACAGCTTCAATAAGTTATGTAAATGATGCAATGACACTTCAAACTTCATGAAATGTGAATACAGCTTCAATAAGTGAAGTAAATGGTGTAATGACACTTTTTTTATATTTTTTATTATTATGAATATAAGTTTTTTTTTATGCATAAGCCTGCTTTAACACTGTCCCGACCACATTAAACACTGGGACAAACACATTCCCGCACAATGCATTAGAACGCTCTGGCTGGGAGAAGGTTAAGGACGTCGGGGCAAACTTTTACGACAACTGCTATGAATCAAAAATAATAATAATTATTATTATTTAAAATATTATTATATAAAAAAAATATATTTATATATTTATATATATATTTTAATTATCTTTACGGTAACCATAACCATAGATCACGAAAGCTTAAGACAAAACATATATTTATATACACATATATATATATAATATATATATATAATATATTGTGTTTTTTGTTTCGTTTCCCTCTTGAAGTGTTTTTGTATATTGAGTTTTTTACTTGAGTTGCTTTACTGTCTTTGACAAAGATTGGTGAAATCCAGTCGAAACGTCGTATTAAATAAACAATATACGTGGTAAACCGAAAGAAGTAAATTTAATTATTTAAAGATGGTAACACATACAAATAACCACGAAAACCTCAGAAATTCTATATATATATATATATATATATATTAGTACTTTAGACAGAAATTAAAAAAGTGACTACACCGGGGTATAAAGCCAAGTTTAAACATATATATATATATATATATATATATATATGAATATAAGATTTTTAAGCATAAGCCCGCTATAAGGACATAATTATTGATTCATAGCAGTTGTCGAAAAGTTTACCCCCACTGAGGTTCGAACCCAGAACCTCCAGCTTAACGTGCCATAGCTCTACCAATTGAGCTACCGGGACCACAGAACAAACCTTTACTGAACTGCTATTTGTTATGATTGTTGACCTCCATGACATAAATCGAACAGAAGACGGCAATGTAGCTGTCAAATCTGAAAGATCACAATATGGATAAATCCAAACACATCTCATCCTCCCATAAGTTGGGTAGTATGAATATTAGATTTTTAAGCATAAGCCCGCTTTAAGGACATAATTATTGATTCATAGCATTTGTCGAAAAAGTTTACCCCAACTAGGGTTCGAACCCAGAACCTCCGGCTTAACGTGCCATAGCTATAAATATGAATCAATTATTATGTCCTTAAAGCGGGCTTATGCTTAAAAATCTTATATTCATACCACCCAACTCATGGGAGATGAGATGTGTTTGGATTTATTCATGTGATCTTTCAGATTTGACAGCTACATTGCAGTCTTCTGTTCGATTTATGTCATGGAGGTCAACAATCACAACAAATAGCAGTTTAGTAAAAGTTTGTTCTGTGGTCCCGGTAGCTCAATTGGTAGAGCTATGGCACGTTAAGCCGGAGGTTGTGGGTTCGAACAACAGTCGGGGTAAACTTTTTCGACAAATGCTATGAATCAATAATTATGTCCTTAAAGCGGGCTTATGCTTAAAAATCTTATATTCATACTACCCAACTCATGGGAGATGAGATGTGTTTGGATTTATCCATGTGATCTTTCAGATTTGACAGCTACATTGCAGTCTTCTGTTCGATTTATGTCTTAAAGGTCAACAATCACAACAAATAGCAGTTTAGTAAAGGTTTTGTTTCTGTGGTCCGGTAGCTCAATGGTAGAGCTATGGCACGTTAAGCCGGAGGTTCTGGGTTCGACCCCGTGGGGTAAATTTTTTTTTTTTCGACAACTGCTATGAATCAATAATTATGTCCTTAAAGCGGCTTATGCTTAAAATCTTATATTCATACTACCCAACTCATGGGAATGAGATGTGTTTGGATTATCCATGTGATCTTTCAGATTTGACAGCTACATTGCAGTCTCTGTTCGATTTATGTCATGAAGGTCAACAATCAAAACAAATAGCAGTTTAGTAAAGTTTGTTCTGTGGTCCCCGGTAGCTCAATTGGTAGAGCTATGGCACGTTAAGCCGGAGGTTCTGGGTTCAAACCCCAGTCGGGGTAAACTTTTTCGACAACTGCTATAAATCATAATTATGCCCTTTAAAGGGGGCTTATGTTAAAAATCTTATATTCATACTACCCCCCCATTGGGAGATGAGATGTGTTTGGATTTATCCATGTGATTTTTCAGATTTGACAGCTACATTGCAGTCTTCTGTTCGATTTAAGTCATGGAGGTCAACAATCACAACAAATAGCAGTTTTGTAAAGGTTTGTTCTGTGGTCCCGGTAGCTCAATTGGTAGAGCTATGGCACCGTTAAGCCAGAGGTTCTGGGTTCGAACCCCAGTCGGGGTAAACTTTTTCGACAACTGCTATGAATCAATAATTATGTCCTTAAAGCGGGCTTATGCTTAAAAATCTTATATTCATACTACCCAACTCATGGAAGATGAGATGTGTTGGATTTATCCATGTGATCTTTCGGATTTGACAGCTACATTGCAGTCTTCTGTTCGATTTATGTCATGAAGGTCAACAATCACAACAAATAGCAGTTTAGTAAAGCTTTGTTCTGTGGTCCCGGTAGCTCAATTGGTAGAGCTATGGCACGTTAAGCCGGAGGTTCTGGGCTCGAACCCCAGTCGGGTAAACCTTTTTCGAAAACCCTGTTTATGAATAAATTATATATATATATATTAGTACTTTAGATAGAAATTAAAAAGTGACTACACCGGGGTTTGAACCCGGGACCTTAGCTTACCGGGCTATGCTCTTACCAACTGAGCTATGCGGCCACCAATTTAAAACTGTCTAATTTTTGGTCTGTTTTGTACATTGATAATAACGTGTGTAGAGCAGATTGCACTGCCTGTTAGACTGCCCATGAAATTAACTTGGAGAAATACAAACCATCTCTGTAACCCCAGAGTTGGGAAATATGATGTTTAATAAACTTGGCTTTATAGAAGCGACTATGACGCTGTTATGTTAGTACTTTAGACAGAAATTAAAAAAGTGACTACACCGGGGTTTGAACCCGGGACCTTAGCTTACCGGGCTATGCTCTTACCAACCAAGCTATGCGGCCACCAATTTAAAACTCTCTAATTTTTTTGGTCTGTTTTGTACATTGTTAATAACGTGTGTAGAGTAGATTGCACTGCCTATTAGACTGCACATGAAATTAACTTGGAGAAATACAAACCATTTCTGTAACCCTAGAGTTGGGAAATATGATGTTTAAAACTTGGCTTTATAGTAGGCGACTATGACGCTGTTATGTTAGTACTTTAGCCAGAAATTAAAAAAGTAACTACACCGGGTTTTGAACCAGGGACCTAAGCTTACCGGGCTATGCTCTTACCACTTGAGTTATGCGGCCACCAATTTAAAACTGTCTTATTTTTGGTCTGTTTTGTACATTGTTTATAACGTGTGTAGAGCAGATTGCACTGCCTATAAGACTGCACATGAAATTAGCGTTGAGAAATACAAACCATCTCTGTAACCCTAGAGTTGAGAAATATGATGTTTAAACTCGGTTTTATAGTAGGCGACTATGACGCTGTTATGTTAGTACTTTAGACAGAATATAAAAAAGTGACTACACCGGGGTATGAACCCAGGACCTTAGCTTACCGGGCTATGCTCTTACCAACTGAGCTATGGCGGCCCCCAAATTTAAAACTAACTAATTTTTGGTCTGTTTTGTACATTGATAATAACGTGTGTAGAGCAGATTGCACTGCCTATTAGACTGCACATAAAATTTAAACTTGGAGAAATAAAAACCCATCTCTGTAACCCTAGAGTTGGGAAATTATTTTTAAACTTGGCTTTATAGTGGGCGACTTTGACGCTGTTTATGTTAGTACTTTAGACAGAAATTAAAAAGTGACTACACCGGGGTTTGAACCCGGGACCTTAGCTTACCGGGCTATGCTCTTACCAACTGAGGCTATGCGGCCACCAATTTAAACTGTCTAATTTTGGTCTGTTTTGTACATTGTTAAATAACGTGTGTAGAGCAGATTGCACTGCCTATTAGACTGCACATGAAATTAACTTGGAGAAATACAAACCATCTCTGTAACCCTAGAGTTGGGAAATATGATGTTTAATAAACTTGGCTTTATAGTAGGCGACTATGACGCTTTTATGTTAGTGCTTTAGCCAGAAATTATAAAAGTGACTACACCGGGGTTTGAACCCGGGACCTTAGCTTACCGGGCTATGCTCTTACCACTTGAGTTATGCGGCCATTAATTTAAAAATGTCTAATTTTTGGTCTGTTTTGTACATTGTTAATAACGTGTGTAGAGCAGATTGCACTGCCTATTAGACTGCACATGAAATTAGCTTGTAGAAATACAAACCATCTCTGTAACCCTAGAGTTGGGAAATATGATGTTTAAACTTCGCTTTATAGTAGGCGACTATGACGCTGTTATGTTTAGTCCCTTTAGGACAAAATTAAAAAGTGACTACACCGGGGTTTGAACCCGGGACCTTAGCTTCCCGGGCTATGCTCTTACCAACAGACCTATGCAGCCACCAATTTAAAACTGTCTATTTTTTTCCGGGTTCAAACCCCGGTGTAGTCACTTTTTTAATTTCTGTCTAAAGTTCTAACATAACAGCGTCATAGTCGCCTACTATAAAGCCAAGTTTAAACATATTTCCCAACTCTAGGGTTACAGAGATGGTTTGTATTTCTCCAAGTTAATTTCATGTGCAGTCTAATAGGCAGTGCAATCTGCTCTACACACGTTATTAACAATGTACAAAACAGACCAAAAATTATATATATATATATATATATATGCAGACATTGTATTTTCGGGTAGTCCGTGTGGTTTTATTATTAGTTCCAAGGTCATCTAAAAAGTAATAGAGTGTGTTGATGTCTTCACAGTTTTTTAAAATATCTGGATGTTCATAATATGTTTTCATTAGTACCTATGTTTTCTATGCTTTTGGTTTTGTCTTTGATCCAGTTGCAGTGTTTGTTAAGAAGTAAGGTTTTGTTTGTTTTGATATTGTTTTTATGTTTTAAATTGTCCTTGAAGATGGGCAGGGAGAACTGCCCGAAAAGTTGGAACAATAATAAAACCACACGGACTACCCGAAAATACAATGTCTGCATACTCAATCCGTGAAAATCTGCGATATAACATATATATATATATATATATATATATATATATATATATATATATATATATATGTTTTTTGGATATTTTCGTGGCCGATATGAATTAATGAACTAGGTTTTTCGGTTATAATGCCACGTTTATTCACATTAGGCCAACGTTTCGATGAAATTTCACTCATCTTCTTCAGGGCCAATACAAATTAATATATAAAAAACGAAAACTACATTACATTGATAATTCAGAACAAAACTGGGAAAACAAAATACAACAAAATATAAACAATAGAAATCACTGCACATATGGCAAATTAAAACAACTCAAAGAATCACTGCAAAGCTTGACGTTGCAAAGAAAGAAGAAGTCACTACATGTCATTCATATTGCTTTTCGTCATGGATCTTGTCACTCTGACTGTCGATGTATTTACTGATTCTTTGAGTTGTTTTAATTTGCCATATGTTGCAGTGATTTCTATTGTTTATATTTTGTTGTATTTTGTTTTCCCAGTTTTGTTCTGAATTTATCAATGTAATGTAGTTTTCGTTTTTTATATATTAATTTGTATTGGCCCTGAAGAAGATGAGTGAAATTTCATCGAAACGTTGGCCTAATGTGAATAAACGTGGCATTATAACCGAAAAACCTAGTTCATTAATATATATATATATATATACATATGGATTGTTGTAGGTTTTCGCGGCCCGTCATAGGATAAAAACAAGGATCTTGGGTAAAACCGCGTCGAAAATAAGATGAACCAGGGCAGAACCTGGGCGTCCACTTACGTTTCGTCTGTACTACGTCGGACATTTTCAAGGTTGACTGTGACTCACTGTGACTCCAACCTCCGTAGAGTCACAGTCAACCTTGAAAATGTCCGACGTAGTACAGACGAAACGTAAGTGGACGCCCAGGTTCTGCCCTGGTTCATCTTATTTTCGACGCGGTTTTACCCAAGATCCTTGTTTTTATCATATAAACATATATATATATATATATATATATATAAATATTATTATTATTATTAATATTATTATTATTATTATTATTATTATTATTATTATTATTATTATTATTATTATTATTATTATTATTATTATTATTATTATTATTAATATTATTATTATAATTGATTCATAGCAGTTGTCGAAAAAGTTTGCCCCGACTGGGGTTCGAACCCAGAACCTCCTGCTGGGTTCGAACCCCAGTCGGGGCAAATTTTTTCGACAACTGCTATGAATCAATAACTATGTCCTTAAGGCGGGCTTATGCTTAAAAACTTTAAATTCATTATTATTATTATTATTATTATTATTATTATTATTATTATTATTATTATCATTATTATTATTATTATCATTATTATTATTATTATTATTATTATTATTATTATTATTATTATTATTATTATTATTATTATTATTATTATTATAATTATTATAATTATTTTTAGTATTATTATTATTATTATTATTATTGTTTTCAAATTTAAGGCTTTCGCGGCCCGGTAAATAATTAACACAATTAACTGGTCGGGACATTTCGCCGCGTCGATTCTGCTTTTATTGCGTTTGGCGTTTCAGCCCAACTGTGTGGGCTATCCTCAGAAAACAAGAAATAAAATTAAAAACTTACTAAAATATAAGCCAAGACAAGGCTTCCCATAGAAAAACAAAATAACAACAACAAAACAAACAGTTACCAACCATGATCAGGCTCCGCCTTCTATAAAATTGCATTACATTCTAATGAAGTCTTTTTCACAACCAGATCAACCTCACATTTGAGAATTTCTGGTGCGTATCCGATCACTCCGTCGAACTCCACTTTCTTGGGGCTGATCCATTCCCGGGACAGGGAGGACGAGAAAGCCTGCATTCGAAACCGGGAGTAAGATCTCGGGGATAATGCGTTTATTTACGATACGGCCAGCGTTGGAGTTGTCTTGAATCAGTTTTACTATGGGTGCCCACGACCCGCTCAGCTTAAACCCAACATCACCATTAAAATTGTTTGGTGTTTTAGCTATTTCAATGGACTCTCTAACCAATCTTGGCAGTAACCGAGGCTCTTTGCAAACTATTGTGGCACTATCAAACAGAATTTCATGTCTTGGATTATTAGCATTTTCACAAGCATGTTTAGCAACCGCCGACTGTTCTTCTCGAACATGCCTACAATGCGCTTTATGTTCTTTCAATCTTGTTCCTACTGTCCTGCATGTTTGGCCTATATAAACCAATCCACACTTGCAAGAAATTTGGTAAACACCACTCTCTTGCAGTGGAATTATATCCTTGACTGGCTTCATCAAATGGGCTACCTTTTTCCATGGAGTATAAATAGTTTTTATATCTTTTTTGGCTAAAATGCGACCAATTCTGTCCGTCGTATACTTCACGTAAGGCAGGAAAGCTCTCGTGATGTTACCGGTAGCCTCATCTTCAACTATCTCACTGTTGGCAGGTCTCTGTGGTCTATTAAAAGCCCTGTTGATGGTTGCATTACTGTATCCATTGTTTAATAATGCTTCTCTGAGCACCACCTTTTCCCTCCCTAAACTTGCTTCGTCTGACAGTCTGTTAGCGCGGGTTACCAGCGTGTTAATAACAGACTGTTTCTGTGGAGGGTGGTGATGGGATGTCTCATGCAGGTACAAGTTGGTATGAGTGGGTTTACGATAAACTGAGTGGCCAGGAATATTTCCCCTCGTGACAAGAATATCCAGAAAAGCTAGTTGGCCATTTGTCTCTAATTCCATAGTGAACTGAATGCTTGGATGGATGCTATTCAAATAGACCAAAAATGCATTAAGTGTTTCCCTACCATGTGGCCAAACTGCATAGATGTCATCCATATATCGCAACCAAATCTTTGGCTTAAGTGTGGCCGAGTCCAGTGCTTTGGACTCGAAATGATCCAAAAAGAGATTGGCTACTACTGGAGATAAAGGACTGCCCATTGGAGTGCCTTCAGTTTGTTGATACACTTTTCCTTCAAAAACAAAGAACGTGGATTCGAGACAATGTTGAATTAAGTCCGAGATGTGTTTTGCCAAAGGAATTCTTTCTCGTACCACCTTCATTGCTTCTGGCACTGGAATATTAGTAAACAATGACACAATGTCAAAACTTACCATCAAGTCTTGGTCATCGAATGTTAGGTCTTTAAGACATTCAATAAAATGAACCGAGTTCTTAATGTATGACTTGGTCTCTGGCACAAGTGGTTGAATCTGTTTAGCCAAGTGGCGAGCCAACTCATGGGTAGGGGAACCTATTGCGTTAACAATCGGACGTAAAGGAACTCCTGGCTTGTGAACTTTTGGAAGACCATATATCCTCGGAGTTCTAGCATCGTGTTGGGTTATCGTCTTTTTTACCACTGCATCTAATGGTGATTCTTTAATCAGTTTTGCTGTTAACAGGGTTATTCTGCTTAGAGGACTTCGTTGGAGTAATTGGTATGCATTACCTTGTAATAGATTTCCCATCTTCTGCCCGTAGTCGACCAAATCCATCACCACATTTGAATTTCCCTTATCTGACTTAAGAACTCGTATTGAATCATTCTCTCGAAGTCTCTTGATTGCCATTTGTTCCTGCTTACTAAGATTCTTCTCAGGAGGCTTTGCTGCTTTCAATACACTTGTTGTCTCTTGTCGAACTTCCTCTGCTTCAGCGTCAGACAGCCCCAAGAAAGTGGAGTTCGACGGAGTGATCGGATACGCACCAGAAATTTTCAAATGTGAGGTTGATCTGGTTGTGAAAAAGACTTCATTAGAATGTAATGCAATTTTATAGAAAGCGGAGCCTGATCATGGTAACTGTTTGTTTTGTTGTTGTTATTTTGTTTTTCTATGGGAAGCCTTGTCTTGGCTTATATTTTAGTAAGTTTTTAATTTTATTTCTTGTTTTCTGAGGATAGCCCACACAGTTGGGCTGAAACGTCAAACGCAATAAAAGCAGAATCGACGCTGCGAAATGTCCCGACCAGTTAATTGTGTTAATTATTATTATTGTTATTATTCAATGATCATGGCAGTAGTACAATCATTAGGAATACCACAACAAGCATAGCCCTTAAACACAGAATTGTGTGTGATATCCCTAAATAGTAAATATAATAAAATTGATATTAAAGTAGGTAATTAAAATTAATAATTATGTAGCAAGTTTAAACAAAAATAGATAGTCAAAGACTATATAAAAACTCGACGATTAAACACAATAGTAGGCTGGCTACAATAGACCCACAATACAAACATTCAAATAACTTACATTATAGGCCAAACTTATAACATAACGTACATGAAAATATATTAAAGTTCACCATCATAAAAACATACAGCATTTGAATTGAAAAGAATAATGATAAAATTGTACAAATCTCTTTAAGAAAATAATATCATTTGAAGATGACAATTATTAATTGAAAGTGTGAACTTTATTTACTTTACTTTATTGATTCCCTAAGAACTTTCTGGAAATACAGTGCCTTCATGTTGAGAGCCTTCAGATCCAGATGAAGTACCCTCCACAGTCTTGTCACACGAGGGTAAAATGACAGCCTGCTAGCTTCAGTTCTTACAAAAGGAGCATCAATTGCCACCATTTTACCTCGAAGTCTTGGCCTGTTTCTACTTTTGAGAATATGCTTAGTGTCGAGATCAACATCGCCCACTAAGCACTTTCTCAGAAACAGTTCATCCAACTTCTTTACTTTACTTTTTAGAAAAGTACTTCAAACTTCATGTAAAGTTTGAATACAGCTTCTATTAGTAATGTAAATGGTGCAATGACACTTTAAACTTCATGAAATGTGAAAACAGATTCAATAAGTAATGTAAATTGTGCAATGACAGTGACTTCAAACTTCATGTACCATAATGTGAAAAACGCATCAAAAGTTATGTAAATGGTGCAATGACACTTCAAACTGTATGTAATGTGAAAACAGCTTTAATAAGTAATGTCATTGGTGCCATGACACTTCAAACTTCATGAAATCGAAAAGTGAACTCTCGGCTTAATTGACTAAGTTGTTAGCAACATTTTATCTAGTGTTGTTAAATTGTTCAATGTATATTAATTAATTAATTCAACGATTATTTGATAAATAACTGTTATATTGTTCTGTGGTGCTGGTTTTGTAATTATAATTGTATTTACTTAATGTAATATATTTTTATATATCCGATTAACATTAAATAATTGTAAAATTATTATTTAACTCAATCTGTCTGTCAGATTGTTTGCATTGAAAGCTCACTTAAATCACAAAATAGCATCACATTGTCGAATGACTTGACTGAGTTTAATCTTGAAGCAATAACTCAACCCTATTATGTGCTGCCAGCCTTAAACTTGCAATTGAGAATATTTGTTTTAAGTAATACCTGGATACTATAAACATCTGCCGATTCGCACAAATGTCTAGATGAGGCTTTATGTAGAGTGAGCGGTTATGTTTGTAATCGTATATTTGTAAATGTTAATAAATTGTTTATAATGATTTGATACTAAGGGGTACCTGATCTTACAAGTATCCTTGTATACTGTAGAGCTCAGAGAAGTGCTATGTTTTATTATCCGAGTTCCATTGAATCATATACAATCCTCAATTCAGATTATATTTGTATATGTTCTATATTAGTTTGAGAAAGGATCCAACAGCCTACCTTCGAAAAATGATGGTTGCTGCCGAATTTATTGACAAATAGACACAGACTCGTTGGTCTTGTGGTTAGCATATCTGCTTCCAATGCAGAAGGTCCAGGGTTCGATTCCCGTCAAAGTCAGAAGTTTTTTAACTTCTGATTTGGACTTAAGTCCATCAGTTCTTGTCTTAGGAGTTTGTAAACGGTGACTTTGGAGCCGTCCTAGCAACGAAGCACATAATAAATTTCAGAGTTGTTCTGAATCGGCCTTGTTGATTCTGGCGTTGATTCGCGGGTGTTCGCACTGTCCATACCACTGATTGCTATATTTCCTATTAAAAAATATCGATCTTTGGTTGGTTATCGCTCACTCGTCGATTGCGTCGGGGCCTGCAGGGTTGGCTTGGTCGCTTTGATTTAAAGTCCCCCACTGAAAATCAGTTATATAACTGAGTGGGTAGACTCTAAATAAAATTTATTTATTTTATTTAAACAAATAACATTTACAGAAAACAAGGAAAAACACGAGACGTTTCGACTCAAGGTCTTGATCACTCAAAAGAAAAAGAAGGAAGATGGCCACTGACAAGTTGACAATAATAGTAAAAATGGTGGCTAACAATAAACAAGGTTAAAGAATAAGTACATAATTAGGGGCTGTTAGTGGGTGTGGAGGGGAGGAGCCTAACGGATGTTGAGGTTAGGTGGAGACTGGATTTAGTAATCCATTGATGAGCTAACTCCCATCTTCTGAGCTCCCCTGGGTTGCAGCTGGCAGGAAATGCTTTAACCACTCTGGTTGATTGATTGATTGATTGATTGATTGATTGATTGATTGATTGATTGATTGATTCTTTATTGCATGTTAAAATTCGCATTTTACAATTATTGGTCAAGCGTGTGTGTAGCGTGTGTGTTCTTTATTGCATGTTAAAATTCACATTTTACAATTATTGGTCAAGCGTGTGTGTAGCACTTGTTAAAAGCCTAGTTGTGTGATGCTGTATGACAAGCCACTGCTTTGTCCATAGTCCAGTTTTTGGTGTCTTGCCTGTGTCCGACCATGCCAGCCTGGGTGCGTTCTTGGTTAGGCCTACATACTCGGCAGGACACCGGTTGCATTTCAGTTGGTATACCAGATTACTGTTATTGCAGGTGTTATGTTGCCGAATCGGGTATGTCCTCCTTGTGGCCTGAGCACTGAAGGTGGTGGAGGGTGGATGTATTTGGCAGGTCAAACAACCATTGCCACCTTGGCATGAGTAGAACCCAGACGGTTCATTTGTTCGCGCGTCCTTTTCACGGCAGTCTCTCTTAACGACTAGGTCCGCGATGTTAGGGGAGCGTCTGAAGGTCACTCTTGTCTTGACCAGGTTGATCAGGTTCTAGATAATTTATTTTTAACTTCAGCACTTGCACTTTTATTAACGGTAACGTCTTATGGCATGAATGGTTACTGTCAGTATTTTTTGAAGAACCTTTACATCCTTCATAAAGCTAAACAGCCAGTACTTCCATCATCAACATCCATATCAACATTATTATTGACATCTTCTTTATATTTTTCATCACCGTTATGATAAACGTGTAAAGTTCTCTTCCAATTGTTCCTTGTCCTTTCCCCGGGAATAATAGATCCCAAATGGCTTTGTATGTCGTATGAAGTGAACAATAAAACTAGGGAAACGCCAAAGTCGTTGATAGACGAGTGAGTGACCCACGTGTTGAGTACTCGGGAACATCCCCTTTCCTCCCCTATACCTAAGGCTGGATCTAGCCCAGTATGGGGAATGATACCGGGTATTCAACACATGGCTCACTCATTCGTATATCAACGACTTTGGCGTTTCCCTTGTCTAGTTGGCTAAGGCGCCCTTATACCCGGAATGTGGGGGACCTGGGTTCAATCCCCTGGTCGGTAAAGATTTTTTAGTTTATGGATTGTATTTAAAAAAATATTAAACATGTTTTGAAATGCATATAATACAGTTTAGTGTTTAGTCTACATCAACTGTTACAATACTATGGAAAACATAGCCAGTACAAAATACAAGTTAAGATTGCAAGGTTTACTCAATCTCCCAGCGCATGCACGCAACATGCAAGTTTTGATAGACCTAGTTTGTCACTGCATAACTGCATTACAAATATTTTTCCACTGCCTCCATTGCAACCGAGTAACATCTAAGAAGCAGTGATTTTTTTTAAAGAAAAACCATTGACGTTAAAAGAATTCCTACACATGGTAGGCGTATTTTTCAGTTTATTATTTCTTGTAGGTTTAAATCGAAATAGATTGTGTGTTAGCAGTTCTCAGTTACCTGGTCACGGATATCTGTTAAAAATTTCGGCTCAATCTATTAGTAACCCTGTCAAATAAGAATTTTTGGAGGAAATAATTGCGATGTGGCTGAATTTTTGCAGAGACCTACCTTCTATAATAATAATCAACATACTAAAACTCCCCTACAATCGAAATGGAGCTTCGGCCGCCATATTGGAAAATGGCGGCCAAAAAGTGTTGGTTATCGAATATCTCCAAATTGGTTGGAGATAGACAAAATGTTGCAATGTCAAAAATATTCCCCATTCAATTCCCTACAAAATAGGTTTCTCCTATAGTTTTGGTGGGGGCAAAGGTTACGTGACAGAATCGTGGTTTATAAGTTGCTTATTGGAGTACCAGCCGATTTCCTAATTTTAACGACCTGCATCAAATAATAACCGGTAAATCTGTAAGAAATCGATTTAAATACAAAAAGACTTTTTACGGGGGTCATGAAAGCTTCCATTAGTATTTTAAAAAAATCAGGTCTGCAAAAACGGATTTTGCATTTACCCGGAATTTGGGTTTTTCCATTGTTGGCATTTCCTCAAAAATGCCATATTTGACTGTCCATTATTAAGCACTAAATAGCATTGGAGGAAAAATTATTTCTATGCACATTGCAATGACTTAAATAATGATCCGATTACAACCAGAGTTTAAATCCAATATGACTGCTAATTCTTAATATTCACAATATGAATACTGTTTTCGTGCTGTTTTTACACTCTTTTTGTTACATCACTCACTTTGATTTTGTGAATATTAAGAATTATCAGCCATATTGGATTAAAACTTTGGTTGTTATCTCATCGTTATTTAAGTCACTTCAATGTGCGTAGAAAGAATTTTTCCTCCAATGCTATTTAGTGCTTAATAATGGACAGTCAAATATGGCATTTTTGAGGAAATGCCAACAATGGAAAAACCCAAATTCCGGGTAAATGCAAAATCCGATTTCGCAGACGTGATTTTTTTACTAATGGAAGCATTCATGACCCCCGTACAAAAGTCCTTTTGTATTTAAATCGATTTCTTACGGATTTACCGGGCATTGTTTGATGCTGGGCGTGAAAAATTAGGAAATCAGCTGGTGCCCCAACTTATAAACCAATATTTTGTGACGTAACCTTTGCCCGTACCAAAACTATAGAAGACACTCTTTTGTAGAGAATTGAATGGGGAATATTTTTGCAATGGCAACATTTTGCCTATCTCCAACCAATTTGGAGATATTCGATAACCAACACATTTTGGCCGCCATTTTCCAATATGGCGGCCGAAGCTCCATTCCGATTGTAGGGGAGTTTTAGTATGTTGATTAGTATTATATAAGGAAGGTCTCTGCAAAAATTCAGCGACATCGCAATTATTTCCTCTAAACGTCAATATAAGATCTTATTTGACAGGATTATAGGTCGTTCGGCCGTATGGGACCGGACAGACAGACATTTAACAAACATTTAACATACAGAATTAATCACGACTAAGGCCCGATCGAGTTGCGTTGTAGAATACGTTCGCTGCGCTCACTCGTCTAATAAGAGTGTGTAAAGTGATCAAATTACCACCCAGCGGAATATTAATTTCAGAATTAGGAAAATTGCTTCCGATTTCATCTTGCTTTTGCCTTCACCTGACCTCTATTTGCTATAGATATATTACCTAGTATTCAACGTGTATAAGTATTGATGAAACATTCCTAACCGTATGTTTTATGTAGTTTCCACATTCTCGTCTTATAAGGGTGTTTCAATCAGAAAAGGTAATGTTAAAAACAACAGAGCAGAAAATGCAGATCTTGAGTGACGCCATTGCAGTCGGCTCCTGCTAGGTCACTTTACTCCTGAGAGAACTAATGTGAGTCGTCTGCCTCGTCACAGTCACAGAGCTGACGAAGCATCTCTGCTGCCAGGCCACTTCACTCCTGAGAGAACTGATGTGAGTCGTCTGCCTCGTCACGTCACAGAGCTGACGAAACATCTCTGCTGCCAGGTCACTTCACTCCTGAGAGAACTGATGTGAGTCGTCTGCCTCGTCACGTCACAGAGCTGACGAAACATCTCTGCTGCCAGGTCACTTCACTCCTGAGAGAACTGATGTGAGTCGTCTGCCCCGTCACGTCACAAAGCTGACGAAACATCCCTGCTGCCAGGTCACTTCACTCCTGAGAGTACTGATGTGAGTCGTCTGCCTCGTCACGTCACAGAGCTGACGAAACATCTCTGCTGCCAGGTCACTTCACTCCTGAGAGAACTGATGTGAGTCGTCTGCCTCGTCAAGTCACAGAGCTGACGAAACATCTCTACTGCCAGATCACTTCACTCCTGAGAGAACTGATGTGAGTCGTCTGCCTCGTTACGTCACACATCTCTACTCGGCGAGACCGTGATTGAGTGAGTGGAAATCAATGATATTTAACATCAATTGTAGTCTAGATCCTTAGTCTCCAATATTTCCGTGCAAGCGCGAGCGTAGCAAATTGAAGCGTCAATCTGACCTATTGAATATGGCGATTTGGCTTTTCAATTTATGCTTACATTAGTGAAAATGTCAATAGATTTTCTGGATGTTTGTGATATGGTTTTAGCTTGTGCAGCTTGGGATGATGATTATTATTATTATTATTATTTGATATATTGATTTGGATGTATTTCATACAAACGGGTTAAAACCGAGCTACATGTTGTACGGACTTACGTCAGTACTTCCATGTGACTATTACTAACTATTACTTTTGTCTTAACTCAACTAAAATAAGTCATTTATAAATCAATATTGTTTGTAGATGATGTTTTCTTCTGCTGTGTAGGTCGTGGCCGATTCTCGTGCCATCTAGCATTTGCTCTTCGGACTATGGAAACCCGAAACATGTCAGGATGGAAGCTGTTCTGAAATCTCGAAGTATCATCTTGTTAGAATTTACGAACTATCTACTGTTGAGTATTACTGCTTTTGTGTCTCTGTATACATTGGGTTGAAGATCTAGTTGTTTAATGCTTTCATGTAGCCTCTTCGGTATATGCCGTGCTGAATAAGAATGGATTGTATTCCTTTTTTCCCCCCCTTTTTTTCCCTTTCAAGTTCCCTTTTTTTTTTTCCCAATTTTCCCCCTTCCCCCCCTATTAAATTGGGCAATTTTTTTTTTTTCCCGTTGGGGCTCGCGTTATGGGGGACTTGGGATAGGGGAAAAAAAACGATAAGGGGTTGGTTTTTTTTGGTTTTTCTCTTGGTTTTTTTATTATTAAAAACCGGTCTGTTTTGATGTATCGGTTTTGGGGTTTTTGGGTTTTTAAAAATTTTTGCGGTCGTAAAATTTTAAATTTTAAAAACTTTTACCCATCTATTTAAATTTTTCTTTGGTTTTTTTAAATTTTAAAAGGTGTGGTGTGTCCCAAAGAGGTTGTTTTTGATTGCAGGGGTTTTTTATGGAAAAATTGGTTTGCTCCTTTTTTATGGGCTGTAGAGGTTCGTTTTAAAAATAGTTTACTTGCCCCCCGGGGGTGGAATTGTGTTCGATTGTTTCCCCCCCCTTTCCAAAAATTTTTTAAAAATTGATGGGGTTTTCTGTCCGGGATTTGGGATTTTTGTTTTTTTTTTAAAAATTTGTTTCGCCAATCCCCTCTTTCCTTAAAGGGGGCCCTTTATTAAAAAAAATTTTGTTTCTCCAAAAAAAGGTTTCCCCCTTTGGGTTTTAAAAAACCCCATTTTTATTTCTTTAATATTTACCGGTTGGGGCCCCTTTTTTAGGGTTTATCTAAAATTTTCCCCTTGGTTTTGGGTCTTTTTTTTTAGAGACGTAAAAATTTTTTTTTGAAAAAACCCTTTGTTTTGATTTTTCCCTTTTAGATTGGGGGCATTTTTCGTTTTTCCCCAGAATTTTGGGGGGTTAATGAAATTTTTCAGCTAAAAACCCCCCTTAAAAAAGGGCCCCAAGAAAATGTGGGGTTGGTTTTCTCTTGTTAAAAAAAAAAAAATTAAATTTTTTTTAAAAAGTCTATTTGTTTTTAAAAAAAGTTGTTTTTAAAACAAAATTTTCCCTCCTCCTTTTTTTTCTCTTGGAAAAAGTCAATCCCCCTCCCATTTTCGATTTTAAAGGGTTGGGGGTTTTTATTCCGTGGGTTTGGTAAAAATTTAGGGACCCAGTTAAATTTTAAAAAAAAGCGGGGGATGTTCCCGTCTTTCGGTTTCCCTTTAATGATTTTTCCATGGGGAAAATTGGGCAGGTTTCTGGAAAAAGCATATTTTAAATTTTTTGCTGTGATCTTGGTTTTTTTTTTTGGGTTTTGTTTTTTCGTCTTTTAGGGGGTAGGGGCCCTTTTGGGCGTTTCTTTTTATGGGGATCTATTCCAAAAATTTTTGGGGTTTTTAAAAACTTTTTTGGTTTTAAATTCTGGCGCTTGTGCGGAAAACCTTAAAAAATTTTTTAAACCCCGTTATTTTGGCCCCTTTTTCCAATCCTTTTTCCCCTCATTAGCTGGGAAAAAAAATTTTTCTTTTTGGGGTAAACCCCTTTCCCTTTTGATTGGGAAAAACGGGGCTTAAAAAATTTTTTTCTTTCTTCCAAAAATCCAATTTCAAAATTTTTTGGGGGCTTTTAAAAAACTAATGGTTTTTATTGGGGCTAAAAATTTTTTTGGGTTTAGCAAAAATTTTATGCATTTTTTCAAAAAATTTAGGTCCTTTTCCCCTGTAAATAAAGGGGGGGGAAAATTTTTTTTTGGGGGCATACCACCCCTTTTTGTCCCCCTTAATTTTTAAAAACCGTTTTGGGCGGGTTTTTGTTAAGGGGATATGTGGGGGGGGGCAGTTTGGGGTTTAAAAAAACCCGACAAAAAACCCTAAATTTCAAAATTTAATTCCCCTTTTGGAAAAATTGGGGCCCCGTTTTAAAAATTTTATTTGGGGTCTGTTTGTTTTCTGGTTTGGGTTTTTTTTTAATTTTTGTTTTTTTTGTTGTTTTTCCCAAAGTCTCCCTTAAATGTTTTTCAAAAAATTTTCAATTATTGGGTTGGAA
The DNA here is from genome assembly GCA_024449915.1 of Sweltsa coloradensis. Lineage (NCBI taxonomy): Eukaryota > Metazoa > Arthropoda > Insecta > Plecoptera > Chloroperlidae > Sweltsa > Sweltsa coloradensis. The sequence goes on from JAMZAV010002056.1 coordinate 72,749, forward strand.
ATTTTTTTTAAAATTTTTTTGTAAAAAAAACCTTTTAAAAAAAATGTGTGGGGGGGAGGTTTTAAAGGGTTTTTTTTGTAGTCAAAATTTGTTTTTGTGAATAATTTCCTTTTTCCCTTTTTGGTGCCCCGATTTATTACAAATAGAGGGAATTAAATTAAAATTGTTCTTTTCCCCCCCCTTTTGAGTTCTTTTTTTGACCTTTTTTTTCCTCGGGCCCTGATATTTTTTTTTTCGCCAAAGATTTTAACTTTTTTTTGTTTTTTGCATTTAAAGGGCAATATTTTTTTAAAATAGTTTGGGGAGGGGGCATTTTTAATTGGGGGCTATTTTTCCCTTTGGGGTTTTCCCTGTCATTTTTTCCCCTTTTGGGTTTGGAAAAAAAAAGGGTTTTCTTTCCCTTTATAAAAAAATTCGGGGTTTTTTTCTTTAAAAAAATCCTTTAAAAAAAATTTGTTTAGAAATTTTTTTAATTTTTTGTGAGTAAAATTTTAATTTTTATACCAAAAAATTTTTTGGGGAAAATTAAACATTAAAAATGGTGGGGTTTTTCCAAATTTTGTGTAGCATTTTTTGTTTAAATTTAAATTTTTATCAAAAAAGTTATTAAACCTTTTGGAAAATTCAAACTCCCTTAATTAAATTTTTTGCTCATCCTAGCTTTTTTTTTCCCTCTTTAAAAACCATTGTTCAATTCCGTGGTTTTTGGGGGTACCCGGGGGTTTCCCAATTCCTGTCCAAAAAAAAAAACCCTTTTATTTTGCCCCCAAAGGGGGTTCCCCTTTCCCATTAAAATTTTTTCCCCCCCCGGTTTCTAATTTTGTTTTTTGGTAAAAAAAAATGGTTTTTCCTTTTTTTTTAAAACCCCCCGGTTTTGGGGCCCTTTTTTAATAAATTTCATTTTTTTTAAACTTTTAAAACTTTAGCTTTTGGGAAATTAACCCTTTTTTTTTAAAATGTTTCCAAAAAAAATTCGTGAAATTTAATTTTTTTTAGTTGTTTTTTCATTGGGTTTGCGGAAAAACCCTTGGGAATTTTCAAAAAAATAAATTTTGGGGAGGGATCTTTAATTCCCCCCTTTTTTAGGAAACGATTTTCCCCCTTTGGAAAATTTTTCCAGTCGAAACCCATATCTTTTCCTTTTGATTTTAAAAAAAAAAGATTTTCCAAAATAGTCGGGTTTTCCCATTTCGTACTTTTTTTTTTCCCCGTTTTGTTTTTTGGGGAAGGGTGTTTGGGAGGGTTTTTTTCCTTTTAAGGGGCCCAAATAAACTTAAAAACCCCTGGGTTTTTAAGGGGGGACAAATTAAAAATTTCCGCATTAAAAGTCTTGGGAAAAAAAAAAGAAAATTTCCGGGCTTTTTGGTAATTTTGATAAAAAATTGTTGTTTTTAAATTTTGGGTTAAACCCCTGTTTTTCATTTTTCCTTTTAATGCTTTGGGGGTTTGGGGATGTATTGGGCTTTTTGTTTTTGGTTTTATTGCGGGGAAACCCCCTGGGCCCTGGGGTGTTGTAAAAAGCTAAAGCAGGGGGTTTTTTTTAGGGTTGGGGTATTTTTTAGGGGGTTTTTTTTTCTATTGGGGCATGGGGAATTTTCTAAACCCCTTGGTTTTTTGGGGCGTCTAGGGGTTTTTTTCGGGGGATCTTGATTTTTTCCTGGGGTTTGGGGGTTTTTTTTTCTAGGGTTTTTTTGGACGTTTTTGGTAAAGGCCTTTGGGCGGTTTTTTGGTAGGCTTTATTGGGTTTGGGAGGCCTGGAAAGTTTTTGGTAAAATTTTGGATGTTTTTGGTTGGGGGTTTGGGCGTTTTGTTTAAAGGTTTTGGGGGGGGGGGCGTTCTGGTTGGCGGGAAAAAATTTTTGGGGTGTTTGGGAGATTTTGGGGGAAAAAAATTTTTGCAGGGGTTAAAAGGCAAATTTTCCGGGATTTCTGGTAGTTCTAGTAGCTTGGTTTTTTTTTTAAAAGGGGCTTCTTCTTCGCGTCCTCTGCTGATGTATTTCCGTTATCAAATTTTTATTGCTTGTAGTTTGGTTTTTCCTTCGGTTTTAAATTTTATTTTAAAATGTTTACTGGTAACAATTTTTTTTTTTAACTATAATTCTTCCTTTTGGGCAGCTATTCTCTGTTCACTTAATTCTAAAAAGGGGGTTTTCCGAAAAAAACTCCCTATGGGGTCTTGTCGTAACCTTTAAAAACAAATCCCCTAAAAAACGTTCCCTAAATAGCTACGCATCACACAAAAAGGTTTATATCTTCTGTCCCCTTTGGCGCTGCTCATTTTTTTTCCGCTTTTGGGGCTGTAATGATTCCCTTACAGAAAAAACCCCTCGTCTGTTTTTCCCCCATTTTCCCGTTTTAGAAAATTTTTTACAAACTGTCCAAAATCACCCTTTTTTTGTTTTTGTTTAAAAGTCCAAAGCACTTTAAAAAAAATTTAAAAAAACTTTCTCAATGGGTTCATCAATTTTTGGGGGGGATGAGGGGCTTCGGGTTTTCAAAACCCCCTTTTCCTTTTTGTTTTTGGGAAAAACTTTTCTTATTGACGGGAAATTTTGAAGAAATTTTAAAACTTTCGATTCTGCAAAATAATTAAAGGTGCTTTGTAAAAAGCTAAATATTATACTATTTTAGAATATTTCCTTGCTGAAGTTACAAAAAATTTTCCCTAAATGAAATAGCCCACCACTAAAAATGTCAAAATAAAAAAAAAATTCAAAATGTTTTTAATGTTATTTTCAGCCCAGGGGCCCAACAACATATAAAAATACAAAATAATGGGATAAATCTAAAAAAATAATAATTCCCTTCAAAGTCACTTGGGAGTAAAGTCACTAGTTTTGATCAAGAAAGATGTCAAAAATTTGAGATGGAATGCTTTTTTATTTCGCGGCAATAGAAAATTTTAACCCGCAACTTATCTCGAACTTTACTGCTTGTAAACCCCCAAAAATGTTTGGGTTATTTTTATTATGTTTTATTAAATTTTTTTATTTTTTATTTTTATTATTATTTTTTTATTTAATTTATTTTTATTTTTATTTTTGAAAAAAATTATAACATTAAATTTCCACTGTGGTGGTGCAAGGGAAAAGGGAATTTAAAGTGGTATGCTCAAAAATTCTAAGGGGGGTACAAAAGAAAAAAAACCCCTTTTTCTCTTTTGCCTACTGAAATTTAAGTTTTAGTTCGCTAGTCTGTTTCCCCTTTGGTGGGGGCAAAAAATGAATGAACCTTTGGGAGTCAAGAGTTTAAGGGGGGTACAAAAAACCCCTTTATTTTTCTTTCAACTACTTTATTTTTAATTTTAGTTTTGCTAGTCTGTTTCCCCTTGGGGGGCAAGGTAAAAGAATGAATTTTTTTTGCTCAAGAGTAAGGTGGGTTTCAAAAAAACCCCTTTATTCTTTTAGACAATTTATATTCCCAAGGTTTTAGTGTTTGCTAGTCGGTTTTCCCCTGTGGGGGGTTTCAAGGTAAAAAATTTAACGTTGGGGAGCTTTAAGAGTAAGGTGGGGACAAAAGAAAACCCCTTTTTCTCTTTCAGCCTACGATATTTAAGTTTGTGTTTGCTGTCTGTTCCACGGGGGTGGTGCAAGGTAATGAAAGAACGTTGGTAAAGCCAAAAGTAAGGTGGGTACAAAAGAACCCCTTTATCTCTTTCAGACAACTGATATTCAAGTTTTAGTGTTTGCTAGTCTGTTCCACTGTGGTTGGGGGCAAGGTAAAAGAATGAAAGTTGGGATGGGTCAAAAGAAAAAAAGGGGGAAAAAAAAGAACCCCCCACCTTTAGCCCACTGATACCCAAGTGGAAATGTTTTTCTATCTATTTCCCCTGGGGGTGACGGTAAATGAATTAAAGTTGGGATGCCCAATGCAAAGGGGGGTACAAAAAAATCCCTTTATCTCCCACAGCCCCCTACCCATACCTAAGTTTTGGGTTCGTAGTCTATTCCCCTGGTGGGGCAAGTTTTTAAAGAATGAACGTAGGTATGCTGAAGTGCTAGGAGGGTACAAAAGGACCCCTTTATCTCCCTCACCCCCCGATAAAAAAAGTTTCCCGTGTTTTCTAGTCCCCTTCCACTGGTGGTGCACCCCCCGGGAAAAGAATGAACGTTGGGGATGCCAACCCAAATAGGGGGTTTAAAAGAACCTTTTTTTCTCCCTCGTCTACCGATACCCAAATTTTAGGGTTCGCTGTCTATTAAAAAGGGGGTGCACGGGAAAAGATGACCCTTGGTTTTGCTGAAATGCCCATGGGGTACAAAAAAAACCCCTTTTTCTCTCTCAGACTACTGAATTCAAATTTTTTGGGGTTTGCTATTTTATTCCCTATTGGTTTGGGGAAAAGGGAAATTTAATGAAAAGTTTTGGGATGCTGAAATGCTAGGTGGGTACAAAAGAACACCTTTATCTCTCAGCCTACTGACACTTAAGTTTTAATGTTCTCTTATCTATTCCACTGGTTTTTCACGTATTTAATGAACGTTGGTATGCTCAGTGCCAGGTCGGTAAAAAGAACCCATTTAGTTCTCAGCCAACTGATACCCAAGTTTTAGTGTTTGCAAGTCTATTCCTCTGTGGTAGTGCACGGTAAATGAATGAACGTTGGTATGCTCAAATGCTGGGTGGGTACATAAGAACCCCTTTATGTCTCTCAGACTACCGATTCCTAAGTTTTAGTGTTCGCTAATCTATTCCACTGGTGTTTCACGGTAAATGAATGAACGTTGGTATGCTCAAGTGCCAGGTCGGTAGAAAAGAACCCCTTTATCTTTTTTAGCCTACCGATACCCATGTTGAAATCGCTTGAAATGGTTAAGGTCCATTTTCCACACTTACTTACCTAAATGACTTTGCCCTTGCATTTGCATTTTGTTTACACACTTATGCATAACAATATTTAGGAATTTATAACATTCCGCTTTCAATTTGTTTTTATTCATCTATCACCAAATATGTTTGAACTAAGTATTTGCATTTATCTAGTATATTCAACTTAATTAATATATAAGATACCTCTTTTAAGATAGATACGTTAACTTCAAAATGTTCTTCAAAAATTGACATTCTAAAGATTTTTTATGTTACTTACGAAATAATTTCTTTACTTTCAGAAACTATTGACATGTGGCACCCGAAAGTCTGCTTGTCCGAGAACGGTGAAGATGTGTCGTGTTTCCCTGACTCATCTCTAAGCATCGCTTCGCAAAGGCGGGTGCTGGTCAAGTGTGATCAGTGCGGTGAATGCTTCGGCCAGGAGGACACGCTCTCAGCTCACATGAGGAGTTGCTGCGGGAGAGACGCCAAGTTCCAGTGCCTATTCTGTCACAAAAGCTACAAGAACAAGAAAGTCATGTTTTCACACATCTATTCAAATTGTGGGAAAGAACCCCAGTTTTACTGTCCAATGTGTAATAGAGGTTATATAAACAATCAAAAGTTAACTAGGCATATTGTTAGATCGGAGCATCTTCAAATAATGTGATTTAACCTCTTTGTTATTCTTTGTTTTGGTTACGGGTTCTTTTGTTCTTGTTTATCATCTTTATTATCAAATCACCTTTCTTTCAATGTCTTCTTATCACCTATGTTATTATCACCTATATCTTCACCTATGTATTTCTCTATCACCTATGTCTGCGCATCACCTACTTAAATAAAAGCTTATTTGATTTCACCTTTGCTTTCTTCACCTGATTAACATGGTCAATCTCCGTGGCCGGATAACTCCGAGATTCGATACCTAACTGTGAGTAATCTATAATAATATACAGTCCACACACCACATCATCATGGCTAGCACAGAAGAAACCCTCACCAACATTGAAGGACTCTTAGCTCTGCGAACAATGTACATGGGTTTAATGTGTGATCTTTACACCTTGGCGCATAAAAAAAGACGGGGCTTCCAAGATGCAACTACAAGCCCGTAGGGAAGAACATGTGGAACTAAAGGCTGCTTTTATGAAAACTCAAAGGGACATCACACGGGCCCAATGCTATGGTTCCCCTTTGCGAAAGTAGCTGAGGTTCCTCATGCCTTTACCCAGTTCTACAATTTTCTACTGTAAGGTAGTTACGGTCGTAGAGGATAGGTTTCCGTCTGAATTACAGCACCTTAAAACATCAGCTGTTGGTACGGAACAACCCCGACGTCCGCAAATCGCCGTGCCCAGGCCAAACCCCTAGGCACAATACTTCGCCTATTGCACGATTGCCTTCGAAAATGGCGCGAGCTCTTACGCCCGCTACGCCATCTTCGTCGCCTTTACTTTTCCCCTTCACCGTCGACTTCCACCGGTGGGCCTTCACCGTCGACTTTACCGTCGCCTTTGCTATCGCCTTCACCGTCGTCTTTACCATCGCCTTCACCGTCGACTTCAACGTCGACTTCACTGTCGTGTTCACCGTCGACTTCACCGTCGACTTCACTGTCGTGTTCACCGTCGACTTCACTGTCGAGTTCACCGTCAACGTCACCGTCGCCCTTTACCTTTGTCGGTACCTTCGTCTACCAGCACTGTCCAAGAGCCATCAGCAGAAGAAGTTCCGCATTCACTTCTCATCACCTCTTGTAATTTCATCAACTTCAGTGCCTGTGCATAAGCTGTGCACTGTGCAGCGATCCACTGGACATCTCTGACGACCTCAATCGCCTGCTAACACCTCGTATATTACATTTAGCTTATATTAAATGATTCACACTCCTCACTCATCGATCCCATATCTTGGGAGTCCTAGCTTGATCTTACAAAGAAACTTTGGTGCTTTAAGCCTACCACCAACCAACACTTTGCCCTCTTCCTACTCAATGAAGCGAAGCCTTCATGGGGGCCGGAATGTTAGATCGGAGCATCTTCAAATAATGTGATTTAACCTCTTTGTTATTCTTTGTTTTGGTTACGGGTTCTTTTGTTCTTGTTTTCATCTTTATTACAAATCACCTTTCTTTCAATGTCTTCTTATCACCTATGTTATTATCACCTATATCTTCACCTATGTATTTCTCTATCACCTATGTCTGCGCATCACCTACTTAAATAAAAGCTTATTTGATTTCACCTTTGCTTTCTTCACCTGATTAACACATATCAAGTATGAGTGTGGGAAAGAGCCACAATTTCCTTGCCCGTTGTGCCCGTGTAAATCTAAGCAGAGCTATAATATAAAACTACACTTAAAAAATGTGCACGATGATATTGACGTATCGAATATTTGTTTCGATTTTTATTTTTATGTTTTTTATCGAATGTTTATTATCTCACGTTTAAGTTAAATATACAAATTCGTTAACTTTTCTAATGTATTATAAAAAATGTTTGAATTGTACATTTATCATGTTAAAAATCTATGTTTATATTGTTCAATTACTGATCATTATTTTGTGTGTAATTATGCTATCCTATATTTTTATTCATAGTCCTTCTTTGCAAATCAGTTTGCATAACTAAAAACGATAGACGTTAAATAAATATAAAAAAACAAAAACTTGTAGTCGGTGGAACAAGCGTAAAAATATTTCAAAGACGGAAACCCGCATTAAAATTTAGGAGCAAGTTAAAGACATATTTTAAAATGTTATTTCACCGGGGGACACGCTCTGAAGCAAATAAATCACCTGTCAAAGAGAGAGAGCCACAAGTCTTCAAGATGGCCGCCAAAATCATTCTTAAAATTCCTGTAACTCAAAATGTAATGGTTGGATTTTAAAAAAGGGTATTGATTTAAAGGAATTTTACTGCTCTACAAAATTTTACTATAAACGCAATAGTGTTTAATTATATTTACAAATTATTCCAGTTTATTCCAAGTATATCACTTTATTACATATTATATGATTAATTATACCGTAGAACTCAATAGATTGTCATGAAATTTTCTAACTTTACTAAAACTAGGAAACGCTCAGTTGGACGCGTTGATAAGCGAGCACGTGCTATAGCTAGAGTCTAGCTATAGCAATTTAGTAATTTAGAGTGCTTGCAAGCCTACTTTGCCTGCTTATTTGTAGAACTGATTGTATTCAAACAGATAGAATATATAGTTCGCAATTCGATATTTAATTATTTTTAGCAGCAATTAAATAGTGGGGAAGCTAATTTTGATTTGAAAACATATTTTTACTTCATAACCTCACTTTTACGAGATGGTTTTTTCGTCTCGTACGCGTGAGTGTGTAAAATGCCGCCGCCTAAACGTGTGTTTTCAATGACGATGTTAAGAAGGACTTTCCAGATCTTGTTAGACACGAGACTGATAATGACAAAGTGTTTTGTACGATCTGCAAAGCAACATTTTTTTATAGTTTAATTTATTCATTAAGGTAATCCCCCGAGTTGCCATTTTCAGTTAAAACATGACAAAATAATTGTATTATGGTGAAAATTTTTTTCGCCTTCGCCGAAAAGGCCTCCGGCGGCTCGGGCTTTGCCCCAGACCCCTGCTACAGCCGCCAGAAGTTTGTCCCGCTTTTATGGTTTAAAAATATGGACACCCTAAGCTGGTCCCACATTGCACATATTTGAATTTTAAAATTTGCGACGTTCGCTGTCCACAGCGCCATGTTTCCAGTATTATTTATTATTGACAAGGTATTTGGGTTTAACTTTTTGGATAAAATCCACCGCCATCTCGAGGACCTTGACATCATTTTCTTGGGAAAACTATTTAAACTCTTTGGTAACAAATAATACACTGCTTCCTCGATAGTATTTTGATTACTTTTAGGTGGCAGTGCTTAGTGGCCAGAATTCTCGTGCGACTTTTCGGTTCCATGTTAACGTTTCTTTTGTTATAATGTAATTTCCATCTACACTACTTATCGGATCAAAATAAAATTAACATATTCGTGACCGGACGGACATTCTAAATGATTTGGCCACCTCAGATTTTGTTGCCGTTTAGTTTTAAAAAAAAAAAACTTTCGATTAACTTTAATGTAACATTTTAACTTTTTGAACGATTTGCCACAAAACTAATGGCATTCAATCGAGAACAAAGCTTGCGGATGGTCAAAATTTCAAATCGATCCGAGCCTCCGTTCGAACGTTATGGCGAGACATACAAACAAACAATCAAAAAAAAAATCTAGTGACTATTTTTTCCGGCAGAGTCAAATGGAAACGCTCGCTTCGCTCGCTTAATTATTAAACTAGGAAAACGCTAAAGTCCCGCCGCGTTGATGGATGAGCTTTTTGTAGTTTTTAGTTTGCGTGGGATATCTTTACTTTTGCAAGTGCTCTGTTTTGTTGCCTACGCATTGTAGGTGATTGTTGTCAAGTTTCAATTGTTTCTTGTCAATTGGTATTATTTACAGTAAAAAACTTATATTAAAAGCTTTATTTCTATGGATACTGGCTAACTTTTTCAACTTTTTCTTTCAAAAGGTACTACATCACCATAACCTTTATGTCCATGTAAAATATGAACGTTGTAGCCCCACCCGTTTGGTCAGAATTGGCCCAAACGGCACGAAAATATCGTACAAAAAATCGAAAAAAATCGTAAAATTACGATATTCATGAGAAATATTTCTTCGATTGTACCCAAAAACGTGGCAAGTCTAGGTTCAGAGATTTCGAAGGTCGTGTCAAATTTCCATCAAGATCGCATATGCCGTTTGCCCGGTAGAGAGCGAACAAACAGACGGAAAAACAAACAAACAAACAAAAAACAAACAAACAAAAAAACACCCGAGCTAAATTTTTTTGGGGGTCAGTGAAATTGAAGTCTTCGCTTTACTCGCTTCGCTCGCTACGCTCATCTAATTAAATCCCTATTATTCACGTACCACAGTCACCAAGTGTATTATATAAGAACAATATGGATGGCCACAATGAATAAAACTAGGAAAACGCTAAAGTCCCGCCGCGTTGATGGATGAGCTTTTTAAAGTTTTTAGTTTGCGTGGGATATCTTTACTTTTGCAAGTGCTTTGTTTTGCTGCCTACGCATTGTAGGTGATTGTTGTAAAGTTTCTATTGTTTCTTGTCAATTGGTATTATTTACCGTAAAAAACTTATATTAAAAGCTTTATTTCTATGGATTCTGGCTAACTTTTTCAACTTTTTCTTTCAAAAGGTACTACATCACTATAATCTTAATGTCCATGTATAATATGAACGTTGTAGCCCCAACCGTTTGTTCAGAATTGGCCCAAATAGCACGAAAATATCACACAAAAAATCAAAAAACTTATATTAAAAGCTTTATTTCTATAGATTCTGGCTAACTTTTTCAACTTTTTCTTTCAAAATGTACTACATCACCATAACCTTAATGTCCATGTATAATATGAACGTTGTAGCCCCACCCGTTTGGTCAGAATTGGCCCAAATGGCACGAAAATATCGCACAAAAAATCGAAAAAAATCGTAAAATTACGATATTCATGAGAAATATTTCTTCGATTGTACCCAAAAACGTGGCAAGTCTAAGTTCAGAGATTTCGAAGGTCCTGTCAAATTTTCATCAAGATCGCATATGCCGTTTGCCCGGTAGAGAGCGAACAAACAGACAAAAATACAAAAAAAAAAAAAAAAAAAACACCCAAGCTAAATTTTTTTGGGGGTCAATGAAATTGAAGTCTTCGCTTCGCTCATCCAACAAAAACTGGTTCTAAAACTTTATTCCAATCACTTTCCCATTAATTGGACCAATTCAAAATAATGACCATAATCTCAAATAATTGTGTAATATTAACACAACATGGTCGGCCTTGGTATCATTTAAAAGCTGATTTTATGAAAAAAAATGTATGAAAATAATTGAAAAAATTAAATAATCACCAAATTAATTATATATTTAGATGAGCGAAGTGAATACTTTAATTTCACTGACCCCTCAAAACATTTAGCTCCAATGTTTTTTTGTTTGATAGTTTTTTTTTCTGTCTGCGATCTTGATGAAAATTGGAGGGGACCTTCGAAATCTCTGAACTTAGACCTGCCACGTTTTTGGGTACGAACGAAGAAATATTACTCATGAATATCGTACTTTTACGATTTTTTCGATTTTAAGTGCGATATTTTCGTGACATTTGGGCCGATTCTGACCAAACAGGTGGGGCTACAACGTTCATATTTTACATGGACATTAAGGTAATGGTAATGTATTGCTTTCTGAAAGAAAAAATTGAAAAAGTAAGCCAGAATCCATAGAATAAACGTTTTAATATGAGTTTTTTGGATGAGAGAAGCGAAAGCTTTAATTTCACTGAACCCCAAAAAATTTAGCTCGGGTGTTTTTGTTTTGTTTGTTTGTTTGTTTGTATTTTTGTCTATTTGTTTGTTCGCTCTCTACCGGGCAAACGGCATATGCGATCTTGATGAAAATTGGAGGGGACCTTCGAAATCTCTGAACTTAGACTTGCCACGTTTTTGAGTACAATCAAAGAAATATTTCTCATGAATATCGTACTTTTACGATTTTTTCGATTTTTAGTTCGATATTTTCGTGACATTTGGGCCGATTCTGACCAAACGGGTGGGGCTACAACGTTCATATTTTATATGTACATTAAGGTTATGGTTATGTATTGCCTTTTGAAAGAAAAAGTTGAAAAAGTTAGCCAGAATCTAGAGAATAAAGGTTTTAATATGAGTTTTTTAGGTTTATAATAACAATTAACAAGTAACAGTAGAAACTTGACAACAATCACCTACAATGCATTCACAAAGCACTTGCAAAAGTAAAGAGATCCCAAGCAAACTAAAAACTTACAAAAAGCTCTTCCATCAACGCGAATAAAAAAACCGTTTGCAAAGCTTCCTAGTTTAGGTATTATAACAATTAACAATTAACAATAGAAACTTTAAAACAATCACCTACAATGCATTCAAAAAGCACTTGGAAAGAAAAAGTGGTCCTACGCAAACTAAAAACTTACAAAAAAGCTCATCCTTCAACGCGGCGGGACTTAAGCGTTGTCCTAGTAGTTAAATAATACCACTTTTGACACATGTATTGTGTATACCTAAAACTCGATCGATCGTCATAAATATTTTCCTCTCTACTAACAGAATGCCAATGAATCCACAATGTAAATTCCAGAAACGAAAACCTTCTATTACTGATTATTATTACCAGATCATCCACGTGTGTGGAGGAGTCTCTATAAGAGCCCTAGCTTGGGTTAGGTTAACGTCTTTGGTTAGGTTAGGTTAGGTTAGGTTAAGTTAGGTTGGGGTAATCCTCTTGATCCTCACGATCCTCCTGCGCCAGAACCCCCACTTCCTACCTACTCACAACGGAATTGAATTTTGGGGTATATCGACCCACATTAATAAAGTTGTTATTATACACAAAAAGCAATTAGAGCAATTTGTTCCCTTGATCCCACAGAACACTGTTAACCTTTTTTATACGCCACAAAATCCTTACCATTTCATGTTTATACATTTTCAAATCAACATTAGTAATTTTAAAAAATATACACACCTACTCAGTAAATGCAAATGTCCATGATCATGACACACGTAAAAAAAATCACCTACAGCTAAACTCATATCACAGAAAACTTGGACAAGTAAACTCAGACTACTTACACCCACACATAACAAAAACTTGTAAAAATACAGCCAATACTTACAAAAAAAAAAAAAATTGCATGACCATTACGTTAAAATTAATTAGAAAAAAAGAATTTGGATGAACTATTACGTTTAAATTAATAGTTGCAAATTCTATTTTGCCAAGCTTTTCAAGGGTGTTGTTACAAGACACTGCACGTTTATGAATTAAGAATGCGCAAATGTGGAAGGGTAGATGAGCTTGGCCCTTTTTTAGATCTCATTTCTTTTGAGTGTGTATGGTTTGGCTGTATTTTTACAAGTTTTTGTTATGTGTGGGATCTCATTACTTTTTCAAATTCCATTGCAAAATTATTTGTTAAAATATAATAAATTTATCAAAGTCGATTTAATTGCTATGGTATTACCAATTAACAGTAGAATAAAAAATGGTAGTGGTCCAAAGACTTGCTTTTTGTAAACAATGTAGGTGATTATTGTCACGTAACTATGGTTACTTGTTGATTGTATGCCTGTATAAAAAGGCTTATTTTAAAACCTTTATTTGGAAGCCTTCCAGCAATTTTTTAAAACTTTTTCTTTCAAAGGGAATTACATCACTATTACCTTAATGTCCATGTAAAATATGAACGTTGTAGCCCCACCCGTTTGGTCAGAATCGCTGTGCAATTGAAACTGACGAATTAGATAGTAGAAGTAGGAGTAGTAGTAGTAGCCAGTAGTAACTAACGTCCTTAAAGTGATTTTGAGCATGTTTCAAGTCATATTTTCACCAAGAAGTACCCCAACCAAATTTGGCATGTGTTGTCGGGTACCTAAATCCCCTCGATTTTGATAGTTTTCAAGTTCACATCACGTTTCATGATGGCTGGGTGACACCTCGAAATCACCCCAACTCTGCTTGCTGTATAAGGTGCCTGCGTGTGTAGCGCACCGCGGCTTGGCTGCGGCGCCCTAACGGGCACCTAGATAAATCTCTTTATAACCATCTTCCAGAATGCATTAAAAACATTCCAAGCTATGACCGTTTCAAACATAAACTAAAACAAATTTTAATTCTAAAAGCCTACTATTATCTTATTGATTACTTTAATGATACACTTACAGAAATTCCTGTTACCACTTGATATTATTGATTGACTATAATATAATGAAATGAACCTTATTTTTTTACTTTTCAATAATTATTATTTACAATGTATTATATATTATGGCAATTTCTCATTATATTAGTATAAGTAACATTTATTTGATTTAGCTAAAGGACATACACTAAAAATTGTGTTGTTGTTATTTTTTGTTTTTTAATTTTGTCCTAATAAAAAAAACGTCAAGGAACCATGGATCAATTAGTGACCCTGGTGTTGTTATGTAGTTTGGGGATAAACAGTAGGCCCTGTAGGGTCTGCCAGGCAGACAAGCCCAACTGCCCCTGACCAATCCGCTCTTCCCTCCTCGATATCGGTCTTCTGCGACCACTTGCTGTTCCCATAGTTTTTTTACTAAGGCTTTGCCTTAACATACTTGTATTAATTAATGGTATCATATTAATTTGATCCCCCATACATAAGGGGCTCAAAAGACGATGGGAAAGTTAAATTTAAATTTAGAAAAGAACAAGGTGGCTTTAAAACCAGCGGTCAATACTCACGGCCTTTAGCCCAATGAGTTACCAGAAATCAAAAGCATGAGTTATGTAGATTGTAAGGTAGTTATGCTGAGGTGTAATTCCTTGGGAAACAGCACCGGCTGCAGAGTTGCGAAATCCTTGGTTGCAAAAAAGTAGAAGCCAAGCAACCCACAAATAAATCAAAGAAGCGCAAGCACAATAGCCCTGATTCGAACCCGAAGCCGGTTTTAACAAACAATATGTTTGCGCCTCTTACAATGGCGAAGGCGGTGACGTTGTAACCCAAGATGTCACGGACATTAAGGTTGATGAAAATGGTAAAGTGGATGTACAAAAAATCAGCCACCCCCACCCAACTCAATAACCCCAATTAAAAAATTAAAAAAATATTAAAGAAGTTTAAAATTTCTCCGAAATAGCCCACATATTACAGGAGAATTGTGAGGACCAGATTACATTCAAGATGCGTGGAAACAATGTCAAACTAAGTACAGTACTCTGTCGGCAGACGATTATCGAACGGCTACCAGTAGGCATATACTCAATGCCAATAAACATTGAATACCACTCGTTTGCTACTCTCAATGAGAGAACAAGCAGGATGGTCATTAGAGGTTAAGATAAAAACTACAAACATAGATAGTATTAAGTCAGGACTGAAAAGATCAGACGTGATCCTTGAGGATGTTATCCAAATGCGAAGCCAGAGCGGCTCTAAGGCCGCACTCTCTCTTTTTATAGGAATAGTACAATTTAAAAGTAAAATTGAAGCAATGATAATGAATCGAGGAACAAAGAAGAATTGAATATTGATTTTTACTATTTATTTGTGGTCATTGTCTGTGTGTTTATGTAATGTTAATAAATAAATAAATAAATAAATTGTATTTAGAGTCTACCCACTCAGTTATATAACTGATTTTCAGTGGGGGACAGTAAATCAAAGGACCAAGCCAACCCTGTAGGCCCCGACGCAATCGACGAGTGAGCGATAACCAACCAAAGATCGGTATTTGTAATAGGAAATATAGCAATCAGTGGTATGGACAGTGCGAACACCCGCGGATTAACGCCAGAATCAACAAGGCCGATTCAGAACAACTCTGAATTTATAATGTGCTTCGTTGCTAGGACGGCTCCAAAATCACCGTTTACAAACTCCTAAGACAAGAACTGAATTTATCTTCATAAGTTCTCATTTGTGATTTTGCTGTTCTCTTTGTTTGATCATTATTGCTTTGATTATGATGTATTCAATATATTTTCAATTGATATTTTTCTGCCTTGATTGTCTGGTTGCCGTCCACTGGTGGAGCTTGCAACTTGAGTAAGGTGTCCTGTATCATTGCTGTGATCAGTTTTTGACTTGAACAATTTTAAATGATTATATATCTGATATAATTATATATTAAAGTCGAGATCTTTTGTACTAAATTGTTATCAAGATTTGAACACAAGAATGAAGGTTGAACACAAGAATGAAGATTCGCGTTCGGTGGTTTCTTCCGCGAAAGATTGATTACTCCCTGATTTGCTGTTCCTGATTTTTGGCAAACCTCATATTCGTTTGAGTGGGATCGTCTAATAAATCAGTTTTTTCTTTTCGTTTTTCTTTTTAATGTTCTTTTTTCTTTTTTTCATTTTTTCATTTTTCTTTTTTTCTTTTCTTTCTTCTTTTCTTTTCATTCCCCACCCTTTGTTATATTTGATTCATTCATAAATTGCATTTAATATCCTTTTTATTTGTTATCAAATTTATTGAGTTTTTAATGCATTGTTGTAATATTACAATTTTAAATATTTACTTAAATGTAGTTCATTGTTGTGTCTGCATATCTATGTAATTAGATTTATTTATATGTCCTCCTTTGTAAATCAGTTTTTATAACTGAATAGGATAGGCGTTAAATAAATAAATAAAAATAAAAACATATATATATGCATATTGGCCTAATACATAGAATTATCATGCAAATTAATTTTGTTCTAAAAATAAAACCCGAAGACGATGTGTGACCAAAATGTTAATCATAAATAAATCCCCTTGTCCCCCCGCGTCTCCCCTTACGTCCCACCCCTTGGAAAGAATTATACATGGTGGTAACTCACAGTTATAGAAATTGTTTTATCTTGGAGGCGCGAATAATCTTATCTGTTAAAGCGCCCTAAATCTACTAATACTAATACTAATACTAATACTTAATCAAAATAATATTAACATTAACAACTTCAACATAAGATTGCGACCCGATATAATATTAATAAAGTCCTAAGACGTAGACAAATAGATAGTTATCTCGGGGGTGTTGAGTGGAGTGGACACCACAAGTGGGTAACACGCGTCACATTTTGACGGCATTTTTTAAATTAACATCCAGCCCTTTGTACACACTATCGTAAATGTAGAGTAGTTGGCTGATTCATTAGTTTCACCTATAAGTATAGTACGGTATTAACGCACGCCACGCGACTCAACGGTGATTCAATTAGTTTAGAACACTTTGTTCTAAGCGTATGTTCTAAGCTCAATTGTGCAATAATTGTCCTAACTCCTGGACCCCTATTCTCGAGTTTTCTCACTGGCTTTTCACGTTGTGAAATGGGCGTGTGATGTGAGTTCACTCACTGACGGCGGGTTGCTATTCTCGACTCCCGATTTCGCGTGTTTTGTGAGTGTACTCACTCACTCACTCGAAGTTATTGTCACGTTTGAAAACCCTTGTGACTTCTCTCACGAAGCAATTGGCCCGTAATATATATTATAAAATAGCATGCGAACACTTCTTTAATATTGGTTAGATTATAATTTTAAGTGAAATGTATCATCAATAACGTCATAGACATAATAAAATGTTGAACTACTTGAACTATTTTCCTACGCGCAAGCCTACCCTAGGCTCCTACTCCTACCGTCGGGATGTAAACAAGCCACATAACCACAAAATGCATCACATAATATTTTGTTATGTACTTAATATTAAAACATACCCCATAACAGTAGTCAACACAGTATTTTAATTAAATATTTTGCATACAGGGTGTACACAGTTTAGTATTTACTTAACTTTATTCATGTTATTTCGTGATGCGCTTGGGTAGCCTACAAGGAACCAACTCAACTCGGTCCTCCTAGCGACAAGTGCATCACATCACCTACCCGCACCCCTCGGTGTGTCCCGTTACACGAGCCAAGGGAGGGTTGCTATTGGCCGGGTGAAACAGCTGTTTTCAAACTATTTGAATCCTATTGGTTAGGGGTTCGCGGGGCAATATTGGCTAGCCTCGTTGCAGGGTCCCAGTGAGAACTTTGTGAGTGGAGGAATTCCTTCTCAATTTTATCTCGAGAATAGCATTTGGTGCGTTTTGTGACTCACACATCGCAATGTGTGTGAATCCACTCACATGAGTGGGAACTTTCACGAATTTCGAGAATAAGGGTCCTGGTATTGATTGGGGGGGGGGGGGGGGGCACAAACATACACCTACATTCCCAGTCAGTTTTTAGAAGATTATCAACAACTAGAAACTATAGGCAAGAAAATTACCCGTCCATGGATTTTTTCTTACCTCTAACATCTTCTAGCCACACTTCTAGTTTATGAATCAATGAAATAAGTATCTTATTTTCCCTCCTTTTTGCATAGCTTTGTCTTTTCCCTCTTCCTTTGATCCATCTTGACGTAAATAGACGTAGATGATAAAATAAATTTTAAAAACGCACATGCCTTTACGAAGTAATCAACGCTCCGCGTGATACAGCACTTGTTATCTGAGAGCTGTAGGATGATAGCCAGACGCACAAGCGCACTTGGAAGCCTCTTCACGTTCCCCATCTCCAAGACAGCACAATAACACATTCACCAAAGGATAATCGGGGCGGTATTCTAAGCCCCTGTCTCCTAAGCCCCTGGACCTTTTTTTGGCTTCTAAGCCCCTGTGACCGACGGTTGTGCTACACGTTGCGAAGCGGGGCTAAGAAGACAAACCAGTCCGGGCTTTAGAAGACTAAAAGTCTTCTTAGGCCCTGTCTCCTAACGCCCGCACGAAAACCTTGTTCGTTTCCATGAGCCATTACAGATAAGAAATGATAACGAATTTTTAAGTGTTTATTATTATCGATTTTTGGATGAGCGAAGCGAAGACGTCAATTTCACCGACCCCCCAAAAAATTTAGCTAGGGTTTTTTTTTTTTTTTTGTCTGTCTATCTGTTTGTTTGTTCGCTCTCTACCGGGAATACGGCATATGCGATCTTGATTGCAATTATCTCCACAACTGTGAGCGTAAGAGCGAAACTGTTACGTATTTAGAATCACCGGGCGATCCTCCTAGCTGCTAGTGTCTTTTATTGCAATTATCTCCACAACTGTGAGAGTTTGAGGGGACCTTCGAAATCTCTGAACTTAGACTTGCTACGTTTTTGGGTTCAATCGAAGAAATATTTCTCATGAATATCGTACTTTTACGATTTTTTTTCGGTTTTTAGTGCGATATTTTCGTGACATTTGGACCGATTCTGACCAAACGGGTGGGGATACAACGTTCATATTTAACATGCACATTAAGGTAATGGTGATGTATTGACTTTTGAAAGAAAAAGTTGAAAAAGTTAGCCAGAATCTATAGAAATAAAGGTTTTAGTTTGAGTTTTTTGAGGTGTTAAATATTAAAACCTTTATTTCTATAGATTCTGGCTAACTTTTTCAACTTTTTCTTTCAAAAGTCAATACCCCTTACATTAATGTCCATGTGAAATATAAACGTTGTAGCCCCACCCGTTTGGTCAGAATCCGCCCAAATAGCACGAAAATATAGATTTTAGATCTTTCTCACGCCCTTGTATGAAAACTTCACATGAGATTTTATACCTTACCCACAGCCTTGTTACAAACAATCAAAGATCCAACAGACCTAATGATTGCTTTGTATGGGCCGTGTTAATATGTTTTAATTATTTTAAATTAATATTAAAATTTTATAATTAAAAAGCTCATCCATCAACGCGACTAAAAAAAGCGTTTGCGAAGCTTCCTAGTTTTGAAACTTAGTACCCACAGGACAGGAAGCATAAATGTTATAGTCAAGCGGATTAAAGGACAATACAAGAACAATTAGGGGTTTTGTGGTAGAGGTCTGAATTTTGAACTGTATACTCAGAACAATATTCTAAGAAAATTGCCTCGAGGCGCCATGACAAAATTCGTCCGGTTAAGGGGGTGGAAGGGGTTGAAAAAATGGCATTTTTAAAAAATTCGAAAATTCAAATATCAAACTAAATTTAATCCTAAGATTACAAAATTAATACATATTGTAGATAAAAGTCCAAAATTTATTTAAAAAAAATACATATTACCATATATGTATATCTAACCTTATTTTACACCCTTTGACTTTTATTAACAAATTTTCTCACTGTGCTGGGAGGATTGGCCTACCAGACGTGGGTTTTGTGATAGGGCCGTGAATTTTCCCTAAAATACTCAGAAAAATGTTCTCTAAAAAATGACTTGAGGTGCCCTCAAAAAAGTTGCTTGCTTATAGGAGAAAAAGGGGGTGTACTAAAAGAGGTTGATAACACTAAAATAAATAAATCTGTATTTAAATATAATATTAAGGACGCCAAATTAACATTCATTGTAGATTAAGATCTAAAGTTTAATTAAAAAAATTAAAATTTCACCATATATGTAAATCTGATCAGATTATGCGCCCTGACCACTTTTCATAAATTTACTCAATATTAACGAAAGTGTATCGTGTGACCACTTGTTTTGTCCCAAATTATTCCAATATTTCGAATTAGGACGAAAAGAACATTTTGCAATGCCTTGGGTACATTTTCACACAAAGACTTTGACTCATTTTCATTACATTTACTCAAGATTAACGAAAGTGTATAGTGTGACCACTCGTTTTGTCCCAAATTATGCCAATAAAACGAATTATTACGAAAATAAGTATTTTAACACCTTGGGTACATTTTTACGCAATGGACTTTGACCCCCCTTTTTTTACAAATTTACTCAAAAATAACGAAAGTGTATCGTATGACTACTCGTTTAATCCCAAATTATGTCAATAATACGAATTAAGACGATTTTTTTTGTAACACCTTGGGCATATTTTCACGCAATGGACTCTGATCCATTTTCTAACAATAAGCGTCAAATAGCCATAGAGTTACCTAACAATTTGGTGGTTCTGTAGTCGAGTGTCAACACACCTATTGGATCAAAATAGTACATTCATGATGTGTGAATCATGTACTGTGAATACTGGCCGCTTTGCTAACGCTATAATAATATAGCCACGTTGATGGATGAGTCATTTTTTGGTCAATCGATCCTCCATTTTATATGGTCTTCATACTGTTTTCTTGTTATAAGTATGTTTTGAATAAAAGATCAGTGAATTGGTAATTAGTTATATAAACTTGTCAAAATATCTTCTTTAAAAGCACAGTTATTGATGTTATACAAATAGGTACAGTATATTTATTTTATTAGTGCACGGGAAGTCGTAGATTTGTTCCATAACACTTTCCGAATTTAATTTTCATTTAGATTTCTATTCGAGAAAACAAGGAACACTAGCGCAGCCAAGTGGTCGAACCGCGAACTATTATTTCGGGGGTACTGATCGCGGAACATCATGCAAAAGGTAGGGGGTTTCTCACAGATATCCCGACCTAACACAAAGAAATAATGTTCGGTGCCACAGTGCTCATCAAAGAAAACATAATATATATATACACTTTCATTTATTTCCGAATGATACAAAATGAGGAATGAGTGGAAAAGGGTGCTGTTAATTGCGTAACCAATCACTACAAACACATGTGTGTCTGCAGTCTGTACTTTCGTGGTCTCGAACAGCATTGTTCTGCTTAGTAATAGGCTTATACTACCGCCGAGTTATTTTTCTGGCAATTTTATATTATGCACATAACGTTTAAAGGTGGGGTAACATTAAAACGTTTACAATTTTTGTGGTAAAATAAACTTGTTGATTTACCTACTAGGCTACTTGGTGTGTCTAGCCGGTGTCCTGAGTCCTGACACTGTCAAACTAGGAATATCCTACATAAAATTCAAATACGCCAATATAAAATCATTATGACAGTTTTAAATATTTGGCCCAGTAGTCCTACTCGGTACCTACATCTATTTGTAATTTAGGCCTTCACTTGTTATAATAATTGGCCTGGGACGGACACTTTAATGGGCCTACGCCGCGGCTACAAGTGTAAGTATTTAAATGTGAATTTAAATGGTTTTGCGCGGAGCTTTTACAGGCTGTGATTTTTTATTACTGAGAGTAAAATCAATCGTAAGGTCAGCCTTACGAATAATTATGCACTATTCGTCGTACGGTCATCGACGATACCACCTAACATATAGGCTAATAGTTCCAAATATCACTGTGCATTGTGGCGAAGAGGTAGCGCGTTTGAGTGCTATTCGAAAGGTCGTCAGTTCAAATCTACGTTCGGTCGTTTTTTTTTACTGTTCTATCTAGACATGTGTTTTTCAGCAAATGATTTCATTACATTCGGCCTCGTCGCGGACGCAATTCTACGTCAAAGATAATAAAAGTGTGGAAAGTGTTATGTGAAGTGAATCGCACTTCATGAACATAACACAAATGGCGTCTTAATTATTACGATGTGAAATAGTTAGTCAATGCATTTTTCGAAAGTGCAACTGACCGTAGGCCCTATACGCATTCATAGAGGTGTGTATGTTTTTTCCCCCTAAATTCGTTTTGGAAATTGTAAAAAGTGGTGTTATGTTTTTTATTGTATTTTCGCATTTCTCGCATTGCAATACAGTGATATAATCAATCGTATTACTTAAAAAATAAAATCCATAGTGAATTGCAATAATAAGTGCATAAGTCACCCCAGTTTTTATCTCGCATATACCACCTAGTGATTGCTCCTGCAGAAGTTTAAAAAAAGTGGAAACACAATACTAGCACTATTTAATCAGAAGAAATCATTTTTTTAAAATTGCAAGTATTGTTTTCGTTTTAGCTTGTTTTTATCGGCAAGTTTTTAGTGAAAAGTGACCAAGAAGTAAGAATAGAATTAACTGTGTTATTTTGAACGCAAATAGAAGAATATGGTTTTATTTAACCATATGGCCGTGTTATTTTGGATTTATTAAATAAAACCAAAACACACACCTCTACGCATTCACACAGCTGACCAACAGCCTGTCACATCACTGTAGGCCACACATTCATAGTTTTGCCATCATTGCCTGTGCAACCACAAAGATGATGTGGTTTGCATTAAAAACTACTTCTCCCTCAATAAATGTCCGCGATCCTTCTCCAATCCATAATGGCTCGAATACTAACAAAGTGTATTTACTTCCATTTTAAGCGTAAAACCACTTTTAATATGCGTTCAAACACAATGTTTTCAACGTTATTACATGTATTGCGCCTATGCTGTCTGCTAGACTACCCCCGAACGAGCGGCCATATTGACGAACGGGCGCGCTATCTACATTCTCTTGTTTCCTCGAATTAAGTTATTTACACAAGGACTATTCACAATAGCCCGGGAACGAGGCCCTGCAATGGTAACAGGAATATTGGTTATGATTTAACATTGCCTGTTAACTGTAACGATAACGGGAAGCTATTGCCAGGCTATCCATCGCTGTATTTATAGCTAAACCACTAGCGGATATATTCAATTTCTCCTTCATGGTTGGCATTTACCCAGATATGGCGAAATGGGCTGTTATTAAGCCACTATTCAAAAAAAGGTAACAAAAAAGATATAGGTAACTACAGACCAATAGCTCTTCTAACAATATTGTCAAAAATTTTAGAAAAGCTTTTCTTAAAACGCTTTACGGAATTTCTTGATACTAATCAAATTCTATGTGAGGAACAACACGGGTTTAGGAAGAAATATTCAACCACTTCAGCAACCTTCAACATAGTTCATAAAATCACTGAAGCTTTAAAACATAAAAAGAAGTAGCAGTGTTAACGTGTGACTTGTCCAAAGCTTTCGATACCATTGACCATAATATTTTAATTGAGAAATTGAACTTTTATGGTATCAATGGTATT
Organism: Sweltsa coloradensis; assembly: GCA_024449915.1. Lineage (NCBI taxonomy): Eukaryota > Metazoa > Arthropoda > Insecta > Plecoptera > Chloroperlidae > Sweltsa > Sweltsa coloradensis. The sequence goes on from JAMZAV010002056.1 coordinate 95,996, forward strand.
CCCTCCAAATGGATAAAGTCATATATTAGTTGTAGAAAGCAAATGGTCAAGTTACAGAATTGTATATCTAAAAAAATCTATCATGGGAAGAAATACGTAATGGCGTGCCCCAAGGATCAATATTAGTGCCTATCTTTTTCAGTTTGTACATAAATGATCTACCTGCAAATATAAATAGTGAATTTAGCATAGTTATACTATTTGCAGACGATACCAGTGTGGTTATTACAGGAAAGGATGAGGCAGAATTAATAGCAAATATTAAATTTATTCTTAGCAAGTAAGAGGAATGGTTTGATCCCAATAAACTTAAATTAAACGGCGCAAAAACCAACCTAATGAGATTTCAAACTAAAGGAAAACTTAATGAAATACAAATTAATTACAATCAGTGTACATTTAATACTGTAGAACACTGTCGTTTACTCGGGATTAATATTGATTATAGACTAAATTGGGAAGAACACATTCATAAGCTAGGCAAACGTTTGAGATCATCATGTTATGCACTTAAAGAACTGTCACATCAAGTGAATTACCCTATCTACAGAAAAGCTTTTTTGCAAACGTAAATCTATTATACTATATGGTATATTAATTTGGGGTGGGTCTACATTTGCTCAAGACATATTCAAATGTCAAAAAAAGGCTGTCAGAATTTTAGGTCGGAAAAGTTATAGATCATCTTGCAGAAAACTTTTTGTGCAGCTGAATATATTAACCGTACCTTGCTTATACATTCTCGAAATTCTTACATTTGTCAAAGATAATCCATCTTATTTTACCCGAAACAGTTTTATACATAACCAGAATACAAGATTTAACAGTAATTTACACCAAACCCAACACAGACTCAACCTATCAAACAGAGACCCAGTTAAAGCTGGTGTTATTCTTTTTAACAATTTACCAACTAAATTTAAAGACCTCAACATAAATAGAGACAAATTTAAAATAAACGTTAAACAATATCTAATTTTTCATGGGTTTTATAGTATAAAAGAATTTCAAGATGGTAAAGACTGCTCTTGTGAATATTGTATTAAAAATTTGAGGTTAAAGATAAGAGGGTAAAAATATAACGCTGAGAAGAAATTTTTGTAATTATTGTATTGTATTTAAATAGAGCCTATGAATAATTCAATGATAAGAAATTATCTTGTGAATATTGTATTGCAAATTTAATTTTGACGATAAACAACTAAAAATTGAGGACGATGAGGAAATATTATTGTTAAAATAATTATATGTAATGAAATATGTAAATTTTATTTTGAATGTAAAATGAATAACATGTAATATTGTATTTTGCATGTAGAATTAAATATGTAAAATTAAGGTATTTTGTAAGTAGATTTAGAATTAGTTAAAGCGTGTTTCAAGACTTGTACATGAACTATGTATTTTTAAGTGAGCAATGCTTTTGCAATTGCTAATGAAATAAAACGCATTTGAATTGAAAATTGAATTGAATTATAGAGCAGCCCTAAATTTGACAAATTATTTACGATTATGTTGCCTTGTGCGCGTTGTACGATTTAATAAAATAAAACTAAAATGTTGTAAACATTTGTATTTGAAAATGTGATTGTAGCCCCAAAAAAATGTGCCCAAGGTGTTAAAAAAAATCGTCCTAATTCGTATTATTGACATAATTTTGGACAAAACGAGTGGTCACACTATACACTTTCGTTAATCTTGAGTAAATGTGTGAAAATGGGTCAAAGTCCATTGTGTGAAAATGTACCCAAGGCATTGCAAAATGTTCTTTTCGTCCTAATTCGTAATATTGGAATAATTTGGGACAAAACAAGTGTTCACACGATACACTTTCGTTAATATTGAGTAAATTTATGAAAAGTGGTCAGGGCGCATAATCTGATCAGATTTACATATATGGTGAAATTTTAATTTTTTAAATTAAACTTTAGATCTTAATCTACAATAAATGTTAATTTGGCGTCCTTTATATTATATTTGAATACAGATTTATTAATTTTAGTGTTATCAACCCCTTTTAGTACACCCCCTTTTTCTCCTATAAGCAAGCAACTTTTTTGAGGGCACCTCAAGTCATTTTTTAGAGAACATTTTTCTGAGTATTTTAGGGAAAATTCACGGCCCTATCACAAAACCTACGTCTGGTAGGCCAATCCTCCCAGCACAGTGAGAAAATTTGTTAATAAAAGTCAAAGGGTGTAAAATAAGGTTAGATATACATATATGGTAATATGTATTTTTTTAAAATAAATTTTGGACTTTTATCTACAATATGTATTAATTTTGTAATCTTAGGATAAAATTTAGTTTGATATTTGAATTTTCGAATTTTATAAAAATGCCATTTTATCAACCTTTGTCATGGCACCTCGAGGCAATTTTCTTAGAATATTGTTCTGAGTATACAGTTCAAAATTCAGACCTCTTCCACAAAACCCCTAATTGTTAGCCTTATCCAACTAGCTATTATAAGACTTTGTAATTTGATCTCACACGTGCATTCGTCGTTTACAGCGTAAAATAGCCTAAAACGGACAAAACGTGCACTCGTTTTTTTGTGTAAATGGAAACTTGTGAAAACAGGGTAAATTAACAAAAATTACCTAAAAGTTCCCATTTTTATTTTTAAATACGAATTTTTGGAAGAAGTACAAAACGAGTGTTTATGAGACGTCTCTCCTTGGTAGTAAAAAATATGCGAATATGTAAATTTTGTCTTAAGTTAAGCCACAGTGGAAGAACGTTAACACTGAATTGCATCGAAATAATAATGCGGTCTAGTAATAATACTAGTGGTCCTGTAAGAACAGCAAGATTAAGCATAGTGAATTAGTATTTCGGGGTTCCTTAGTTGTATTAATTTATTAGTAGAAACGAAATTGTATTTTTTCTGATCATTTACACTTCTGTCGTTTTCGCTTGAGGCAATCGAATATGATATACGAATTTTCACTTTCGTGGCTTTATACGTTCGGGGTTTTACACTTTCGGCGTTTTACACTTTCGGTGATTTCACCTTTTCGGGGTTTTACACTTTCGGGGTTTTGCACTTTCGTGAAAAAGCTTTAAATTTTCGGTGTTTTGCACTTTCGGGATAATGCACTTTCGGGGTTTTGTACTAACACCACACAGTTGATCGAAACGATGAGCGTGAAATTAAAATATAAGACACAGAGAAGTGATCCGCGATACATATTATTTCGTGTATATTTCGGGATTTGAAAGTATAAAATTTGAGTAGTATTAAGAATATTATAAGGCGTAGAAAAAGAATACAAAAATAGTGGAGTAAAGGGCCTAGGCCTAATGGCAAATTAAGTGCAAAAAGTGAAACTAACGTGAAAATTGGCACTATTACTATTTCGGGTACGAGAAGTTCAAAATTCGATGGCTCCAAGGTGAGCTTCTCTGACTTTATTATTAATAAAAATTAAAAATTAATTAATTTAAAATCACCCAGACTACCTAATATCAAATTGAGCCCAAAGCTTATTTTATGAGGAATAAATAAATGTCAAAATATATTTTTAAATATAAATACGATTGTAATATTTTAGATAGGTCTATACTTTAAAACTTGTCGTAGGCTTTCGTAGGTCTACTTTCAATTTCACCTTTACTTTCAATATAAACATAGCCTATCATCATATATGGTCTTACAGTTGACGCGCCCTTATACCAACTAAACTTAAAAAGCGTTTTATTTATATCAATATAGTTATCAAACTTAAATGCAAATGTTCCCGGGTACTAAACATATGAATAAAAATAAAATAAATAAATAAATTGTATTTAGAGTCTACCCACTCAGTTATATAACTGATTTTCAGTGGGGGACAGTAAATCAAAGCGACCAAGCCAACCCTGTAGGCCCCGACGCAATCGACGAGTGAGTGATAACCAACCAAAGATCGATATTTGTAATAGGAAATATAGCAATCAGTGGTATGGACAGTGCGAACACCCGCGGATCCACGCCAGAATCAACAAGGCCGATTCAGAACAACTCTGAATTTATTATGTGCTTCGTTGCTAGGACGGCTCCAAAGTCACCGTTTACAAACTCCTAAGACAAGAACTGATGGACTTAAGTCCAAATCAGAAGTTAAAAAACTTCTGACTTTGACGGGAATCGAACCCTGGACCTTCTGCATTGGAAGCAGATACGCTAACGAAAGTACCGGACGGAAGAACCAGTTGTATATATCTTGTACATATTGTAAAAATCAGGCGCATCGGACGTGTGCAAACCAATCACCGGCGGAATACAGACAAACAAATAAAGGTAAGGCAAACTGGATGTGTTGGTCTTGCTCCCTGCCTAACTTGTCGGATTCCTACTTCAGTCCGAGCTCGATCTCAAGCTCCAATGACGACATCTCGCGGCCACTTGACCAAACACCCAAACACAACCCTACGAACCTGACCTGTCTCTCTTTCAATGCCAGAAGCTTTGTAAATACCAAGAAGCGGCCCACAGTCGAGGCGTGGGCTCGAAGCTATCAACCCTGCTGTTATTTTCTCGTGCGAGACGTGGCTGAATTCCTCGGTCAGCGATGCGGAAATACTGCCGGACTACCTGGTATTCAGGAAAGACCGCACGTCAGAGAAGAACCGTCAAAGGGGTGGGGGTGTGTTGATAGCTGTCAAACCCGAGCTGCAACCGACACGCGTGACGTCACTCGAAACGAATGCGGAAGTTGTTTGGGTGGAGATTAAGTGCAACAAAGAGAAGATTCTTCTAGGTTCAGCCTACAGAGCGCCGACGGCTAACACCGAACTTGTAAATAATGATTTAATTACTTCCATTGAAATGGCACAGGAAATTGAGCACAAATACAGTTCAATTGTTTTATGTGGAGATTTTAATTTGGACATCGACTGGACACCGAAACACTACGCGATGCCTAGCAACCCTCTAGGAAATGCCTTCCTGTCTGCATTCCTAGACGTTGTACCGAATCAAATGGTAACCGAAGCCACCCGGATCACAAACACTTGTCGTTCAACAATAGACCTCGTTCTAACAAATAACCCCTTGATAATAGAAGACGTGGAAGTGGTGCCTGGAATTAGCGACCACCTGGCAATACGGTATGGGATAAGATGTCAGCCCCCCAGGCCAAAGAACGTTAATAGGCGTACGCTTAACTACAACAAAGCTAACTGGACAAAAACTGAAACGTCTTTTTACCAACAAACTGCCACGCGGACCAGGGACTAACAACATCAATGATGACGTAGAATCTGTGTGGGCCAAGTGGAAAAAAGTTTTTTGGGCGTGCGTGGATGAAGCAGTGCCCGAAGTTAAAGTCAGTACAAAAAGAAAACAGCCGTGGATAACTAAAGAAATAATTAACAAAATACGTAAAAGAGACGTCCAGTACAGAAAGTGGAAGAGAGAACAAAACGACGAACAGTGGGATAAATACAAGGCATTGCGTAACCAAGCGAAAATTGCAGCAAGAGTCGCCTATGACCGCTACATGTGGAAACTAGGGGACGGAAATGGGAAACAACTGTGGAGATTTATACACAGCAAACACGGAAGTTCCGCACCTCACCACTTCGTCATTGACGGCGCTACTGTAAGCGATTCGCAGTGTATAGCAGAGGCATTTTCACGTAAGTTTAAAGAAAGTTTTACGACTCCTATTAAAGAAGATGTTGACCTATGCCCTCCTAGTTCCAATACGCCTCCTCTTCTACTCCTTTAAACATTGTAAATTTCCTTCCTTTCCAAGTATCACGAATAATAAAAAAAATCCGTGCAGATGGTGCAGTAGGCCCCGACAACATTCCATGTAAAATCCTTCATGAATGCGCCGCTGAAATAGCCCCCTCCTTGTGCCATGTGTTTACTGTATCTATGCAACAAGGAAGGCTCCCGGATGACTGGAAGCGGGCGAATGTGGTACCGATTTACAAGAGCGGTAAACGGAACTGCATAAAAAACTACCGTCCCATCTCCCTCACATCAGTTGTAGGCAAAATCATGGAGAAAACAATTAATATTCAAATCATGAAGCACCTTCAAAACGTGAAAGCGATTAATAAACAACAACACGGTTTCCTGCCAAGAAGATCGTGCGTAACCATGTTAGCTGGAGCGATAGACGACTGGCAGCACACGTTGGACGCCGAGGCCGGCGCGCAGGTAGACGTCGTTTCGCTGGACTGGGCTAAGGCATTCGACCAAGTCCCACACCGTCGTCTCCTTGCCAAGCTGATGGGGTACAACATATCAGGTCAACTCTGCCAGTGGATCAAGAGCTTCCTGATCGGTCGCAGTATGTGCGTGATTTATGACGGAGCAAGATCCAGTGAGTGTAGTGTTGTGTCTGGAGTGCCACAAGGCTCCGTCCTTGGGCCTCTACTTTTCACCATCTTCATGATGGATTTGCCTAAGTGTGTCAGTTCCAATATGAGGCAGTACGCTGATGACTGCACTTTATACAGAGTGATAAGATCGGAAAATGACGTGCAGCTACTTCAGGCTGATTTGGTAAATATTGAAATATGGTGTAAAGTTAATGGTATGTCAATTAACCAGGACAAATCTCATCATATGTCTATCACTAATGCCAAGACGCCTAGAAAAACAATGTACATTATAAACGTCAGGAGGCGGGTACAATTCAAGTCGTCAATTGGATCTGAAACAGCCATAAAAATCCTTGGAATCACTATAACAAATACTTTAAAATGGAATGTACATACAGAAATTGTTAGATGTAAGGCTGCTAAACTGCTTGGTTTTCTTTCTCGAACTTTGTATGGTGCTCGCCCTAGTGTAAAAAGAACTGTTTATCTGAGTCTAGTGAAGTCTGGTATTGTTTATGGGTGCCCTGCGTGGCATCCGACTTCACGGGGTAACCTTGCAAAATTAGAGGGCATACAAAACAGGGCAACCAAATTCATCACGAACAGGAGAGACTGCGGTAGGGGTGAACGGCTGGAGCTTTGCAACATTTTGTCTTTAGAAAATTCTTTGAAAGAAATCGATGTAATCTTCCTCAAAAAAATGTTCCAAAATTTAGTAGATGTAGATCCGTTCGAGAGAGTACAATTGGGATATAGGTCGGCCAGATATGGTAGAGGAGTAACTCTGTGCCCCCCTTTCGCCCGCACCGTGCAGTACCAAAACGGGTTCTTCTGTCGTGCTGTCGCACTATACAATGCACTCGAACCCAAGACCAGAGATTGCAGAGAATATAACTTATTTCAAAAGCAAGTCAATTCTTACCTCAAAGAGAGTCAAGCAGTCTGATGTACAGTCACTCACACTCACACATATCCCTCACTCTCACACGCACACACCCACACCCAAACCCACACTAAGTCACACACACACTACACACACACACACACACACACACACACACACACACACACACACACACACACACACACACACACACACACACACGCACACGACAACCACACTAGTCACACGCACAGACAGGCACATACATTCACAATGTATAGGCTAGTGTAAATTACCATCAATCATCCAAATCTCATCAATTACAATAAGCGCATCCATCACTGTAGAATATCATTCATAGTTATTTAGTTGTATCATTTATGTATCATAATAGACGTATATATAAGTAAATGGTAGTGAGACACATATTATTATGTGGTATGGGGCATGCTCTAATTCTCACTACCATCAATTGTTTGACTGGTATATATTGTTTTGTGTAATGTGTATTATGTCATGACAATTGAAAATAAATAATAATAATAATAATAATAATAACGAGCCACACAAGACCAACGAGCCACTCAAGACCAACTCGTCTAACAACGACTTTCTCTAGCCTAGTTTTGGCTAAGACGCCCTTATACCCGAAATGTGTGGGACTGTGAAACATGTTTTGAAATGCATGTAACGCAGTGAATAGTCTATCATCTGTGACAATACTATAGAAAACACAGCCAGTAAGAAAATCGTGTTAAGATTGCAAGGTTTGCTCAATATCCGAGCGGAATGTGGGTGTACCTTGATCGTGCAAGATTCGATACACCTTGGGCACTGCATTTTCACGGCCGCACAAATAACAAACCAAAAATATGTTTTTCAAAAACAACAAGTCTGTTTTAAAATAGGTCCTACACATTAGCAGCCTTTTTTCAATTTGTTACTTCTTGTAGGTTTAAAATCGCAACGACCTAGCTGGTTTTGTAAACAGTTCTCAGTAAACTTGTACCGGATGCCTGTCTAAAAATTTCAGTTAATCTGTCAGCGATTCGGCTGATTTTTCGACGTACACACACGCACGCACACAGACTCCAGAATGAGCGCCGGGTTTGAGTTGAATGGAGACACTCAGTCGCTTCACTCCCCGTTTAATTATAGATTCGACAGTGTTGGCTCGGGCGCTAAGCGCACGACTCTGATTGGGAGGTCCCGGGTTCGAATCCCGTCGAGCCGGCAATCCTGACTGAAGGTTTTTTCCGAGGTTTTCCACAGTCCATAAGGCGAATGCAAGGGATTGAGTCCTCTTAACAGCCCTCGGACATCCCTTCACAATTTCCCTATCCGCACATACTAGTTCACCTGAAGAGGGGCTAAATGCACACTATAACAGGTTTCCCACGATAAAAATAAAAATTAATTATAGATTGTTGTAGACATATTGATTCATGGTTGATGGATTTAAGGATACTCTCTACTACATTTTAGCTAAATTATACCTCTTTTGACTAATTGTGAGAATGTATACCTAAAGCTTGTTGCCAGTGGCAGTACTTGTTTTGATATAATTTGTTGATTTTGCTTGATTTTTCTTTGATATTTTAAATTTCTCTTTAAAATTAAACTGGAAACGTTGGTTGAAATATAAATGCATGATAAACCCGAAAAATATTTATGCATTATATTATATTTAAGGCTGTTGCATCGCATCGTCCTCTAAACTTTATTTTTAAAAAAAATTCCAAAGGAAGATCCCTGAAATTTATCAAAGATAAATTAAGGGTCTTAAACAAAAAGGGAAAAAAATATATTTTGTAATTTTTTGGGCGGGAAATGTTAGTCTCTGTCAGTCATTAAAGAAATTTTTTTGGAAAAAATTTGGGAAAAAACTGGGGAAAGGTGTTTTTTTTTTAGATTTGACGTTTTTTTTAAAATTGTTTTAAAAAAAAGGCCCCTTTCCCAACCCCCCTATAAGGAAAAAAAATTTTTGGGAAAAAATACCCTTTAAAATTTTCCGGGTACAAAACTATTTTTTGTACCCTGACAACAAAAATTTCGTAAAATCGAAGGGGTTTTCCCAAAAATTGTTTTTTTTCCTTTGGAAAGGGGGAAAAAGGCAAGATGTGTTTGTAACCCAATATTTATAAAAATCGTCGCTAAAAATTAACACCTACCCCAAAGGGGCCCCACTTTGCCCCAAAATTTCCCCATATTATGGCAAAAAAGGTACGTACGTCCCCCCCCCAAAAAAAATACAAAATATATGTTTTTGTTATTTCAAGGACCATCATTTAGATAGATTGCGTCTTTTTTTAATTTTAAATATAGTTTAGAGAACGATAAAATTGGACCAAAAAGAAAAATATCACACGAATTACAAAAAAGAGAATTTTTTTCCCGAGTTACCAAAAAATGGTTTTTCCTTTTAAAAGGGATCCCGTTTTTAAAAAAAAAAATCAATTTAAAATTTTAATTTAAAAAAACCTATGCTATGAAAATAAAAACAAATATTTTTCCAAAGCTTTGGAATTTAATTTTTTTTTTAAAAAATTTCTTTAATCTAGGGCAAAACCGGTTTCGTGCCCGGCCCAAACAAGCGAATGCGGCTGCTAGGCGACACCGAACCCCGGGCCCCTATATACACCTCCCAGGGGGGGGGGGGTTTTAAAGCTATCTGCATCTGGGGCCGCCCGGTCGTCGCCCGGCAGACAAGGAATGCGGCTGCCAGGGGGGCCACCGAACCCCGGGCCCCATAACACCAAACCAGATTTGGGGGGTTTTTAAAGCTATCTGCACACGCCGCCCCAAAAAGAGTTAAAAATTCTTAAAAACTCGGTATTTTTGACGGTATGGGGCCCAAGACATAAAAAAAAAAAAAATCAACCCAAATCCAAACAACTGGGTTCTGTTTTTAAAAAAAGGCTCTCAAACATCGTAAAATTTCCCTTTTTAAAAGCGGGGTGGGGGGGGGTGGGGGGTGGGGGGGGGGCTAGGAGTTCTCCGCGGAGAGTTCTTTGACCTACAGAGGAAAAACGGAAAAATCTTAGAACTATGAAAGGGGCCCCCCCCACACTTAGGTTTTTATGTAGAGGGCAGTCCCTTTTGCTTTAAAAACCCAAAAAACGGGAAAGGGGGACGGGGGAAAAAATTAAAAATTTTGGATAAAATTTCAAAACGCGTAATTCCAAGGGTGGTTTTTGACAAACTTGAAATTTAACATGCTTTTAACCATTAAAAAATATTTTGGGTTCCAAAAAAAAAAGGGGCTAAATTTGGGAGCCCATGGGCCCAAAAATGACAAAAAACATATCTGAACTTTTAAGAAAAAATAAATTTAAAGAAAAGGGTTTAAAAACTGAGATGTTTCAAACGGGGAAAAATTACTTTTGATATCTCTCTTTCTTTACACTTTTGAATTTTAAAAAAGAAAAAATTGGTTAACGGGCCGGAAAAAAAAACCAAAATTATCAAAAGAGTAATTCCGTATTTTATGAATAATACGCTATAAACCCAGAAAAAGGGGTCATCTTAGAATTTTTAAAAAATTGGGCCCCACTCCCGATTTTACCTCAATAAACCCAAAAACCCGGGGAATTTGGGGCCGGGAAAATCAAAATCAAAAACAAAATCAAAAACGCTAATTTTTCAGGCGTAGTAATTTGTACAAGCTTGAAATTAAAAAATTTCTTTTTAACCATTTTAAATTCAAGTGCTTATGCTAGTGCGTTTGGGCTTTTTGTTAGCGTATCGCTTTCCCAAAGCAGAAGGGCCAGGGTTCGATTCCGCTTTAAAATCAGGGAATTTTTTAAATTCTTTTTGGGGCTTTTAAATCATCAGTTCTTGTCTTAGGGGTTTGTTTAAAAGGGGACTTTGGACCGTTCCCCCCAGCAAAATCAAAACGCGTAATTATCAGGCCCTTTGAAATTTTTTATGCAAAAGGGGTTTTGAAATTAAACAGCTTTAACCAAATTTTAAATATCTAGTGTTAAATTTCTAGTGCGTTGGTCTTGTTGTTAGCGTATCTGCTTCCAATGCAGAAGAGGGCCCGGGTTCGATTCCCCCTCAAGTCAGAAATTTTTTTAAAATTTTTGATTTGGACTTAAGTTACAGTTCTTGTCTTTAGGAGGGTTTTAAACCCGGGGACTTTTGGGGGCCGTCCTAGCAAAAGAAGAATAATAAATTTAGAGTGTTTTTGGGTCGGCCCGTTGATTCTGGCGTTTTATCCGCGGGATTGCCCACTTTCCCCTACCACCCGATTTTATTTCCTATTAAAAATTTTCGATCTTTGGTTGGTTATCGCTCACTCATCGATTGCGTCGGGGCCTGCCCGGGTTGGCTTTGGGCGCTTTTTATTTAAAAGTCCCCCCCCTGAAAATCAGTTATAATAATGAGTTTTGGGGAGACTCTAAAAAAAAATGTTTTTTTATTTATTTATTTAAGGGGTATCTTTGGGGGGGGCCGTTTGGGCCCAAAAAAAGTTAAAAAAAAAACCTTTTTAACTTAACAAATTTTAAACATTCAAAATCCCTAAATTTACACCTTGATAGCGAACGAAAAAACAAAAAGATGTGATATCCCCCCCAAAAACAAAAATTTTTAAAAAAAAAAAAAAAAAACGACAGCCAAGCTTTCCCTTTAAAAGTCTTTGGCTGTGAATGCAGTGAGAAATAGAGTTTAGCCAAGCCCTTTTTTTTCTTTTTTCCTAGTTTCGCCCTTTTAAAATATGTAAGTCATTTCGCCTGTTTACGAGCGCCAAGCCCAAAGAAATTTTAAAGGTAAAAAAAATAAAAAATTTTAAAAATCGAAATCATAAAAAAAAAGACTTTGGGCCCTTGAATTTTGGGTTTAGGCCCAAAAATTTTTTTATGATTTCGAATTTTTAAAAATTTTAAATTTTTTACCCCAAAAAATCGTTGGCTTGGCGCTCGCAAAAAGGGGGAAATGATCTTACAATTTTCCCCCCGCCCCCAAAAATAGGGAGAAAGAATAAAAAGCTTTGGGGCAAATTTTTATAAACCACAGCATTCACAGCCGAAAACTTTTGAAGGAGAGCGGGGGTGGGCCCCTTTTTTTTTTTTTACAAAATTTTTTTATTTTGGGGGGATATATTAAATTTTTGTAAAAAGTCACCCTTTTAAAGTATGGAAACTGAGGGTTCACAAAATTAGATAGAATCAAATAGAAAAGGCAAACCACGTAGGAAATTTTTAATATTTTTATCTCGATTTTAGAAAATTAAAAAAAAAAGGTTTTGAATCCCTCAAAAAAAGGGCCAAAATACACCAAAAAAGTGCTAGCATTTTTTGCCTGATTTGCGATAAATCTTTTAAAAAATTTTGCTATGGTTTGGATTTCCCATTTAGGGGCCTATCCATTATTTGGGTGAGGTTTCGAGCGTACGAGCGAAACGAAGGGTTCCCCTTTTAACCCACACGGAGAAAAAAATCCGGGAAAAAGTTTTTTTTTTTTTCTTTCTTTTTTTTTTTTTTTCGTTTTTTTTGTGTGTTTGGGTTTAAAAGGGTTTCCCGGGTAAAACCCATACTCCGATTTCGATGAAAAAATTTTTTGGGGGGCCCTTTTGAAATCTCAAAAAAAAAAACCCGGGCCCCGTTTTTTTAGGGCCCAAACGGGAAATTTTTTTCATAAAAAAAAAAGCAATTTTTCGATTTTTTTTTGATTTTTAAAAAAAATTTCCCTTTGGGCTTTTTAAAAAACCTACCCTTTTCTTTTTCCGATTGTAATGATTTTTTTACAGAAAACCTTTTTTTTATGGGGAAAACAATTTTCGTTTTGAAAATTTGCATAAAACGAAAAAAATTTTTTCTCATGAAAATCGTTTAATTTTTTGGGTTTTTCCCTTTTTTTTAAAAAAATTCTTTGACTTATTAAAACAACCCTGCTTTATCCTATTGTTATGATTTTTTTACAAAAACCCTTTATTTTATGAAAATTTAAAATTTATGGTTTTTAAATTTGAGCGAATCGAATAATTTTTTCTTATGAAAAAATTTCAATTTTACGATTTTTTTTCTTTTTTTAAAAAAATTTGATTTAAATTAAAAAAAATTTAAATTATTTTTATTTAATTTAGTTTAATTTTAAAAAAAAAAAAATTAATTTTTTATTTTTAAATTTTTAAATTTTAAATTTAAAAAAAAACTTTAATAAGTAAGAAATTTTTTACAGAACAACAGAAAATCCGCGTAAAAAACATGGGAGCTCAATGGGACCCTTACGCTATCCAACAAGGGGGCGGGACTTAAGCGTTTTTCCTAGTTAATTTTAAAAAATGTATTAAAAAAAATTAATTTTCGTTTTAAGGGTTTAAAAAGGGGCCCTTAAAACCCGGGAACCAAAACCGCCCCCCCAAGACTTTGGGGGGCCCCCCTCTGGGGTGGGGGGGGGGGGGGGGTCACTGGTCAAGCTGAGTTCAGGGGCCAAAATATGAGTTTATTGATACTCGTGTATAGAGAAAAAACTATATTATTACTAAAATTTATTTCCAAAAGTCTATGTCTGACACTTGCGTTTTCAGTTTGCATCAATTAACGAATCTATGTTCAACTCGATGTTCAATAAACGACTCCGATATGCAGACGTAATGATCGCGCTCTCTAAAATTAGCATCACATCAAAAAACGAAGTAGAAAAAAGAAGCATAAAGAAAATGGCACGTTCTTATCTGTTATGATGGTTGTCACACAAAGTTGTTACAGTCGAAAAGTATAAAAGTATGGACTTGATCTAAACTTGTAGCAGGGCCAAAAGAAGAATCGTTCATTCTTCGTTCGTTCGTGAACTTTTAGAAGACCAACGACTGTCAGATACCCCCCCCCCCCCCTAGATGTATTAGTTTTAACCAAAACGGGCAATTTGGGGTCATTTTTACTTCTTTTTTTGGAAAAGTCAAAAAAATTATTTCCGGAACAAACAAATAAAATGAAAATGTGGATGAAATTATATTTTCAATTCCTTACACGAATCAAAAGTATGAAATAGATTTAGTTCAACGATTAATTAGCATTGAAAAAATAAAAACTATTGAAAAATTCAGAGATGCACCCCTCTAACCCGCACCCACCACTGGCCAACAAGTGGATGTCTACTCCAAAATAATCAACCTATTTGATGACCGTAGCGAGCGAAGCGAAGATTCCATTCTACTTCACTGGAGAAAAAAATCCGGAATGTTTTTCTTTTTTAATTTTTTCTGTTTGTATTTTTGTGTGTTCGTTAACACGATTCCGGCTAAATTGATACTCCAATTACAATAAAATTTTCTGATGGCCTTTAAAATCTCTGAACTTAGAACTGCCACGATTTTGAGCGAAATCAAAAATTATTTTTCATGAAAATCGCAATTTTACGATTTTTTTCGTTTTTTAATAAAAATTTTCGACTTATAACATACATGCTTTTCTTTTTAATGATTTTTACAGAACCATAATTTTATGAATTAAAATAATCTTGTGAAATTTAATCGCAATCTAAAAATTATTTCTTATGAAAATTGAAATTTTACTGGTTTTTTCTTTTTTCAAACAATTCTTTGACTAATTACAACTACATGCTTTATCCGATTGTAATGATTTTTTTTACAGAACCTTAATTTTATGAATTAAGTATATTCGTGTGAAATTGAGCGCAATCGAATAATTATTTTTTTGGGAAAAATCGCAATTTTACGATTTTTTCTTTTTTAAAATTAATATTAATTTTAAAAGGGAAATTAAATTTAAGTTTATTTTTTATTTAAATTAAATTTTAAAAAAATTTCAACTTAGTCAAGATTTTTTCACAGAACAACAGAAAATCCGCATAACACATGGCAGCTCAATGCACCAATTACGCTCATCCAACAACTCGGCGGGACTTAAGCCTTTTCCTAGTTATTGGATGAGCGTAGCGAGCGAAGCGAAGATTTCATTTCACTACACTGGAGAAACAAATCCGTTTTTTCCCCTTTTTTGTATTTTTGTGTGTTTGTTAACACGATTCCGGATAAACCAATACTCTAATTGCAATAAAATTTTTCTGGAGGCCCTTCGAAAACTCTGAATTAAACTGCCACGTTTTTGAGCGCAATCGAAAAATTATTTCTCATAAAAATCGCAATTTTACGATTTTTTTCGATTTTTTAAAAATATCTTCGAACTATAACACCTACATGCTTTATCAGATTGTAATGATTTTTTCACAGAACCTAAATATTATGAATTTATATATTCGTGTGAAATTTGAGCGCAATTGAAAAATAATTTTTCATGAAAATCTTTATTTTACGATTTTTTAAACAATCTTTGAATTGTAACACCTACATGCTTTATCCGATTGTTATGATTTTTTCATAGAACCTTGATTTTATAAATAAATATATTCGTGTGAAATTTGAGCGCAATCCAAAAATAACTTTTTATGGAAATCCCAATTTTACGTTTTATTTTTTTATTTACATTTCTTCGAATTATAACGTCTACATGCTTTATCAGTTGTAATGATTTTATACAGAACCTTAATTTTATGAATTAATATATTGGTGTGAAATTTGAGCATAATCGAAAAATAATTTTTTATGAAAATCGTAATTATACGCTTTTTTCGTTTAAAAAAACTAGGGTCATCCAAAACGCCCCCTGAAAAAGCGTTGCGAAGCTTCCTAAATACTACAATACAAATTAAATCGTTCGCCCCAACCGGGATTCCCAAAAAATAGGTCTCCCATTCCAGGGGAGCATCTTAACCATTTCCTTCAGATGTATAATGCAACTACAATTCATAGATTAGAATTACCCTTCCTGATGGTCTTGTAGTTACGACGCTTACCTAGAGTGTGGGAGACCCGTGGTTCGAATCCCGGTTGGGGCGGACTTTTTTAATTTCTGAATTGAAATAAATAGTATTATTACATCTTAGACGACATTGAGTGCCAGCAATAATTGAAAACGACACAATATTAATGTTTAAGATGAGCAGGTTCCCAACTCGGCATAATTATGCAGTTATATTATATTAAGTATGCAAAGTAAAAGATATTATACATTTATGTGTATTTGGGGTCTACCCACGCAGCTACACAGTTACTGTTAAGTAATGAAAACTATGGTGATAGTTCTCCCAAAACCAATTCTTTATCAACATTCAACTATGAATAAAATTGTCACAATAAAATCAATGCTTATTAAAACAGTGCTTTTGCAATGCCTACATGATTTAATTGCAACATTTTCGAGTCGAATGAGACGTTAAGCAATATCTAGTCAATCGAATATTGCTAATGATTTATTTTTATCCCCCCACCCCCACCCACCACCAACATTTGGGAATTGATGGTTCCATCTACAGTAGTATAGCCCGCTTTGCAACGTGTGCGACCGAACAAAAACATCGTGCGGGCGTTAGGAGACAGGGCCTAAGAAGACTTTTAGTCTTCTAAAGTCCGGACCGGTTTGTCTTCTTAGCCCCGCTTCGCAACGTGTAGCACAACCGTCGGTCACAGGGGCTTAGAAGCCAAAAAAAGGTCCAGGGGCTTAGGAGACAGGGGCTTAGAAGCCGACACCGGATAATCACCGATAATATTATGATAATCGTTGCCGCACTTACGATAGCAGAACCAGAGTCTTCATTAATTTATTCGTATATACAAACGGCAAACCTTATTCGTCTCCGTTAGCGTAAGTGCATATATATATTTTTTTTTAACGATATATATATATATATATATATATATATATATATATATGTTGTAATTGTCTTCCGGGACATTCCGCCGCTTGTTTGAGTTTGCTGCTACAGACCTTTGTCTGTCGCCTGGCACTCGACGTTTCGCCAGAATCACATCTGGCATGATCACGAGTCACTCACTGTACGTCTTCCTTCTTCAAGAACACGCACTCGACTGACAGTCTCCAACCCAACTGCGCGCGTCCTCGATCGAGTTTGCATGCCTCCTATTGTGGTGGAAATAGGTGCGGGGCGGCGAGGTTGTATTGGAAATGCAGAGATTTGTACTGTGTTGCTCGAGGAAGGCTCTTGTGTAGTACGTTGTTGTTGTCTGAAGGTGGTTATGTGTTTTTTTACCACTTGGGTATTGGACCAGATTGGTTCCATGCTGTTGCAGTCCTGGACATCATCTCGCTTGTTAATGTTGCAGGACGTTTTTCTATCTCGATGGCTTCGCGTATGATACGAGGGTAATATACAGGGGCTACTGCTAGAGTTCTAGTGTTGGCAAAGTCTATCCAATGGCCTTCCTTCCTTACATGCTGAGCTAATGCGGATGTTGCTTTGTCCTGTCTTACTGCGAGTCAAAGTCAAGGTAAAGTCAGTAGACTGCTCAGGGTTCACAACATCAAGACCACTTTCAAAGCACATCGCAAAATCAACACCATGCTAAGAAGTGCAAAGCAGTCAATCCCTCTGGAGTCGCAAGGAGTCTACGAGGTCCCCTGTGGTTCGTGCCCCCAAGTCTATGTGGGCAAACAAATAGGAGAATATCGGCTAGAGTGAAGGAACACGAACTCGCAGTAAGACAGGACAAAGCAACATCCGCATTAGCTCAGCATGTAAGGGAACGAGAAGGCCCATTGGAAAAGATTCCAAACACTAGAACTCTAGCAGTAAGCCCCTGTATATTACCCTCGTATCATACGCGAAGCCATCGAGATAGAAAAAAGTCCCTGCAACATTAACAAGCGAGATGATGCCCAGAGACTGGCAACAGCATGGAAACCAATCTTGGTCCAATACAAGTGGTAAACAAACACATACCACCTTCAGACACAACAAACGCTACTACACAAGAGCCTTCCTCGAGCAACACAGTACAAATCTCTGCATTTCCAATACAACCTCGCCGCCCCGCACCTATTTCCACCACAATAGGAGGCATGCAAACTCGATCGAGGACGCGCGCAGTTGGGTTGGAGACTGTCAGTCGAGTGCGTGTTCTTGAAGAAGGAAGACGTACAGTGAGTGACTCGTGATCATGCCAGATGTGATTCTGGCGAAACGTCGAGTGCCAGGCGACAGACAAAGGTCTGTAGCAGCAAACTCAAACAAGCGGCGGAATGTCCCGGAAGACAATTACAACATACAATACGTCCGCGAAAACTTAAGAACAAACATAAATATATATATATATATATATATGTTATGACGAAGGTTTTCGTAGACCGATTCTGATGTTGTATCGGGTTTTGGGGTTTTCGTCCACGTGTAGTGTTTATTAGGTACATACCTTTTAAAACAACGTTTTGCCGGAATGTCCTCCGGCATCTTCAGGTTATTTTGACAGGACCGGGCTTGCTTCGCTTCTTCCTCGTCGCTGGGCGGGCTCGGACTGTATCGTTCTCTCTGTGGGTGCGCGCGCAGTCAGTTTGCACGGACTGGTTTGGCTGTGTTGCGTCATTGTTGTCATCTTGTTTCCTCTTCCTGCTTCTCGTGATGGGTCCAGAAAATATATCTTCAACCGCCCCCGGTGACGCAACGGTTTTCCCGTGTTGTAGTAGGTTAGTTTGTCTTGTTGGATTGTCACTGGCACGTGTTTCTTTTTTAGGCAGAACTGGTATCCACGATGACGGAAGACTACGACTATCATTTTATTTATTTAAACTCTCTGGTCTCTTTTCAATCTCAATCGCTTCTCTAATTATTCTTGGGTGTAGATATTCAATGCCCGCCAACACTTTAGAGGTGTCAAAATCTATCGTGTGTCCACGTTGTTTGACGTGTTGTGATATATATATATATATGGATTGTTGTAGGTTTTCGCGGCCCGTCATAGGATAAAAACAAGGATCTTGGGTAAAACCGCGTCGAAAATAAGATGAACCAGGGCAGAACCTGGGCGTCCACCGACGTTTCGTCTGTACTACGTCAGACATTTTCAAGGTTGACTGTGACTCTACGGAGGTTGGAGTCACAGTGGTTGGCAAGCACGCAGCGCCCGCCTTATATAGCCTCGGCTGAAGGTGCGGGGCGGCGAGGTTATATAGAAAATAGGTGCGGGGCGGCGATGTCATATCGAAAAAATATATACGGATGGTGGCAATTGAGAAACAAAATAGCACAGCTTACTGTAGTGAAACCTTTTTAGTCCGGCTTCTTGTCATAGGGCCTGATTGGTTGTCTTTTGAAATGTTATTTGTGCTTAGAATTATTGAATCTGAAATTTGCACCACCTCTGAGGGATTTGGCTGAATAGGTCTACGGACTACTCCAGCTGATCAAAGAATGGAAGGTTCGTCCTGGGGACATATTGGTTAGTTTTGATGTGGTTTCCCTATTTACCAACATACCTGTGAAGGAGGCCCTTGTTACTATTGAAGAAAGCTATGGCATACCGAAGGACATCATGAAGTTAGCAAGGCATTGCATGTCTTCTACATACTTTATTTATGAAAACAAGTTTTATAAGCAAGTGGAGGGAGCTCCAATGGGCTCGCCGCTATCACCAGCTATTGCCAACTTATTCATGATAGATTTTGAGAATAAGGCCCTAGCTTCAGCTCCTAACAAACCATCTTCTTGGATACGATATGTGGACGACATCTATGCCATTTGGCCCCATGGTGTGGACAAGTTGAATGATTTTCTTGACTATCTAAATGGTATCCATTCGAACATTCAGTTCACCATGGAAGTAGAATCCAACGACTCACTTGCTTTTCTCGATGTCTTGACAATAAAGAATGGTGATGGCAGTTTGGGACACACAGTCTATAGAAAACCCACCCACACCAACCGGTATCTGAATGCTGCTTCCCACCACCGTCCTTCACAGTTATTTTCAGTGGTTAACACTCTAGTCACCCGGTCCAGGAACCTTACTGACAAATCTCACTCAAGAGAGGAATTTGACAAGCTCCGTGAAGCTCTCTCACTCAATGGTTACTTGGACCGAGACATAACCAGAGCGTTTAAACGTGAACTGAAGAAATCTGAGGATGATACTGAGGACAAGGAGATACCACGGTCTAAAGCTTTTCTTCCATATGTCAAGGGTACCACAGACGTCATAGGTAGAATCCTGAATCGTAAGAACATCGAAACCATTTTCTCCACTGACAGAAAAAACAGCTCCTTTTGAGAAGTGCTAAGGACTCTGTTCATCTGGAGAAAGAGGGGTTTATGAGGTTCCTGTGGCGACTGCGATCAACGTACATAGGCCAAACAGGCAGACGCATAGCAGTGAGGATAAATGAACACTCTAATGCTGTGAAAGCAGGTGACACGAAATCAGCCTGGCTCAACATGCTAAAGCTTACTCGCATGTGATAGATTTTGACAAAACAAAAACTATTTTTCCTGTACAACAGCTCAAGCCACGTATTATCCGTGAATCTGTGAAATTGAGAAACGGCCGAATAACATGACAAAAGAGATGATAGCCAGAGCCTCCCTCTTGCTTGGAAACCTGCACTCATGCTCGTAATGTAGTCCGTAGACCTATTCAGCCAAATCCCTCAGAGGTGGTGCAAATTTCAGATTCAATAATTCTAAGCACAAATAACATTTCAAAGACAACCAATCAGGCCCTATGACAAGAAGCCGGACTAAAAAGGTTTCACTACAGTAAGCTGTGCTATTTTGTTTCTCAATTGCCACCATCCGTATATATTTTTTCGATATGACATCGCCGCCCCGCACCTATTTTCTATATAACCTCGCCGCCCCGCACCTTCAGCCGAGGCTATATAAGGCGGGCGCTGCGTGCTTGCCAACCACTGTGACTCCAACCTCCGTAGAGTCACAGTCAACCTTGAAAATGTCTGACGTAGTACAGACGAAACGTCGGTGGACGCCCAGGTTCTGCCCTGGTTCATCTTATTTTCGACGCGGTTTTACCCAAGATCCTTGTTTTTATCATATATATATATATATGTATATGTAGTATCGGGTTTTGGGGTTTTCGTCCACGTGTAGTGTTTGTTAGGTGGTGGTACATACCTTTTAAAACAACGTTTCGCTAGAATATCCTCCAGCATCTTCAGGTTATGACAGGACCGGGCTTGCTTCGCTTCTTCCTCGTCGCTGGGCGGGCTCGGACTGTATCGTTCTCTCTGTGGGTGCGCGCGCAGTCAGTTTGCACGGACTGGTTTGGCTGTGTTGCGTCATTGTTGTCATCCTGTTTCTTCTTCCTGCTTCCTGTGATGGGCCCGGAAAATATATTTTGAACCGACCCCGGTGACGCAACGTTTTCCCCGTGTTGAGGTATGTTTGTTTTTCTTGTTGGATTGTCACTGGCACGTGTTTCTTGTTTGGGCAGAACTGGTATCCAAGATGACGGAAGACTTCGACTATCATTTTGTTTGTTTAAGCTCTCAGGTCTCTTTTCGATCTCAATTGCTTCTCTAATTATTCTTGGTTGAAGATATTCAATGCTCGCCAACACTTTAGAGCTGTCAAAATCTATCGCGTGTCCAAGTTGTTTGACGTGCTGTGATAAGGCTGAGTTGTTATCTCCTTTCGAGACGGCTTATCGGTGTTCGGCTAAACGTGATGATATTCTCCGACCGGTCTGGCCTACATATGTCGATTCACATTCTCCACAAGGTATCTCGTAAACTCCGTGACTTTCAAAAGGAATGCTTTCTTTGACTTTTCGGTCTGTGTTGAAAACTGTTCTTATGTTTTCTTTTCTCAATAATCTGCAGATGTGATCAGTAGTCCCCTTAACTGTAGGGCAAGAACGCTGTGGATAGAGGTTCTCTAACTCCTCTTCTGTTTTTGCTTAGGGACATGGCTCATCGCTTAGCTATACACCTGTGTGAAAACCCATTGGATTGCAGAGCTTGGCGAAGTATACGTGTTTCTTGTTGTATGTTAGTCTCGTCAGCCAATCTTTTCGATCGTATAGCCAAAGTTTAAGCTACCGCGTCTAACTTTGATGGATGGTGGTGGGATGAAGCATTGAGATACCTGTTTGTGTGCGTGGGCTTTCTGTAAACTGTGTGCCCTAGAGTACCGTCTATGTGCTTATCTAATTATCTGATGGTGAGTTTTGACGTGGTCTCGCTATTCACACAAGTACCAGTAAAAGAGTCTCTCAAAATTATTCAAGACACGTATAAACCACCTACCCACCTCATCACACTTGCAGAACACTGTTGATGAACACTTATTTCACATATGAAAACAAATATACAAACAAATAGAGGGGCGCACCGATGGGATCACCCCTTTCACCTGTCATTGATAACCTCTTTATGGTCGACTTGGAAGTCAAGGCTCTGAAGTCAGCTCCCCTGAAACCTCTAGTGTGGTACAGGTACATAGACGACATTTATGCCGTATGGCAACACAGCAAGGAAGATTTATACTTTTTTCTCAACTTCCTCAACAGCCAACACCCTAACATAAAGTTTACCATGGAAGTAGAGGAAAATGACAGTCTGGCTTTCCTAGATGTTCTCGTAACGAAGCACATAGACGGTACTCTAGGGCACACAGTTTACAGAAAGCCCACGCACACAAACAGGTATCTCAATGCTTCATCCCACCACCATCCATCACAGTTAGCTGCGGTAGCTAAAACTTTGGCTACGATCGAAAAGATTGGCTGACGAGACTAACATACAACAAGAAACACGTATACTTTGCCAAGCTCTGAAATCCAATGGGTTTTCACACAGGTGTATAGCTAAAGCTATGAGCCATGTCCCTAAGCAAAAAACAGAAGAGGAGTTAGAGAAACCTCTATCCACAGCGTTCTTGCCCTACGTTAAGAGGACTACTGATCACATCTGCAGATTATTGAGAAAAGAAAACATAAGAACAGTTTTAAACACAGACCGAAAAATAAACTCGATGATAAGAAAAGTCAAAGAAAGCATTCCTTTTGAAAGTCACGGAGTTTACGAGATACCTTGTGGAGAATGTGAATCGACATATGTAGGCCAGACCGGTCGGAGAATATCATCACGTTTAGCCGAACACCGATAAGCCGTCTCGAAAGGAGATAACAACTCAGCCTTATCACAACACGTCAAACAACTTGGACACGCGATAGATTTTGACAGCTCTAAAGTGTTGGCGAGCATTGAATATCTTCAACCAAGAATAATTAGAGAAGCGATTGAGATCGAAAAGAGACCTGAGAGCTTAAACAAACAAATTGATAGTCGTAGTCTTCCGTCATCTTGGATACCAGTTCTGCCCAAACAAGAAACACGTGCCAGTGACAATCCAACAAGACAAACAAACATACCTCAACACGGGGAAAACGTTGCGTCACCGGGATCGGTTGAAAATATATTTTCCGGGCCCATCACAAGAAACAGGGGCCCATCACAAGAAACAGGATGACAACAATGACGCAACACAGCCAAACCAGTCCGTGCAAACTGACTGCGCGCGCTCCCACAGAGAGAACGATACAGTCCGAGCCCGCCCAGCGACGAGGGAGCAGAGAGGCAAGCCCGGTCCTGTCATAACCTGAAAATGCCGGAGGACATTCCGGCGAAACGTTGTTTTAAAAGGTATGTACCTAATAAACACTACACGTGGACGAAAACTCCAAAACCCGATACTACATCAGAATCGGTCTACGAAAACCTTCGTCATAATATATATATATATATATATGTTACCATCTTTAAATAATTAAATTTACTTCTTTAAGTTTACCACGTATATTGTTTATTTAATCCGACGTTTCGACTGGATTTCACCAATCTTTGTCAAAGACAGTAAAGCACCTCAAGTAAAAAACCCAATATACAAAAACACTTCAAGAGGGAAACGAAACAAAAACACAATAATAACATAAAACAAACATACTAAACAAGGCAATGCAAAGAAGTTAACTAACAGGAATATTATAACATGTGGAAAGAGTTTAGAAAAACATGTCATGTTATTGATAAGATGAAGTAGGCTAGTCTGCTTGACCAGAACTTGTGGGATGATTTCTTGCTTGACTTCTTGTCCTTGGACCTTGACTTGTGGAAGGTAGCACGGTTTTGTGGTATATTTTGACCAGTATGGTTAGTCTGACTTCTTGTTACGGGTCGTAGACTTACAGCAGGAGGAGTAGCAGTAGGAGGAGGAGGAGGAGTATGCGTTAATGTTCTTGGTTTATGGCTAAGGTTTATGATGGACTTCCAAGTCTGAGGTAGGCATTTTCCATCATCCCTTTTGTTTAAACTATGAGGCCTCTTCTCAATTTCTATTGCTTCCCTTAGGCCCGTTTCCACCAAATGGATGCTAAACTCGAGTTTAACTAAGCTCCGCTTATCTTTAAACTTCAGTTTAAACCATGGCCCATTCCACCACATTTTATTCACCTCCGTTTAGCTAAGCGGAGTTTATTTTGTAAGGATGTCTGTGATTGGTTCTTCAAAAATCACGTGATTTTGTCTCCACGGTCGGCTGTTGAACAAGACAGTGACGACACACTGACAACATAACCTATGAAAAATGAAAATACGTTCGCGTGGTACTAACTACTCGGAGAGTGAGAAAATCTTGCTGTTACAAGCTGATGAACAGTATAAACAGTATAAACAGGTATAAAGACGTA
Organism: Sweltsa coloradensis; assembly: GCA_024449915.1. Lineage (NCBI taxonomy): Eukaryota > Metazoa > Arthropoda > Insecta > Plecoptera > Chloroperlidae > Sweltsa > Sweltsa coloradensis. Next base: position 120,721 of record JAMZAV010002056.1, read on the forward strand.
ATAGAAAATAATTAAACCGATTCCACATCGTCACATCGTCAAAATCACAGCTTGTTATATGTGGAAATCGAATATCATACTGGCGGTGAGTCAGTTTAAGTTGTTAAACCGCACCCTAGGTAGGTTTAGTTTAAGCTCGGTTTAAACTCGAGTTTAGTTCTGGTGGAACATATTTTCAAGCTAACCGAGGTTTAAAAAATTTAAATTCGAGTTTAAGACTTGGTGGAATCGGGCCTTATAATCCTGGAATGAATACGGTCCGTAGAAGCAATTACTCTTGTACCCTCAAAATTAATAGCATGTCCCTGATCTGCCACGTGTTGTGCAAGAGCTGATCTTGGTTCATTCTTTTCTACTGAGAGTAAGTGTTCCTGTCGACGTTGAGAGATTTTTCTTCCAGTCTGCCCCACATACGTTTTTTCCATGATCCGCAGGGAATTTCGTACACACCATGGCTTTCAATGGTATGGCGTCCTTTGGTGATCTTAAAAATGAACTTTCCTTCCTGTGTGGTAGGAATACAGTTTTCACCTCATGCCCAGACAAGATCTTGCTAACTCGATCAGTAGTGCCTCTCATGTAGGGCAAAAATGCTACTTTTCGTGGTTTCACAGTTTCATCATCAACATTCGCTTGCGTTTTATTGGGTACACGATTAAATGCATTATATATGCTTACAGTAGAAAATCCATTCCGGAGAAGAGCATCCTTAAGGTTATGCATCTCATCATTTAAACTATCCTTGTCAGCAATTGATTTTGATCGAAACGCCAGGGTGTTTGCCACAGATCTAATTTGGGCTGTGAGTGATGTGATTGTGCGTTTAGGTAGCGGTTAGTATGTTGTGGGCTTCCGATAGACAGTGTGTCCAACGATCCATCTGATCGTTTACTAACTAGTACATCTAAAAATGCAAGACTGTTGTTCTCTTCAATCTCCATAGTAAACTTAATGTTGACGTGGATACTATTCAGATGGTCAAGGAATATATCTAGAAGTTCTCTTGAATATGGCCAAATACTGAAAATGTCATCAACGTACCTCAACCACAACAAAGGTATACGGCTACAGGTGCTGTGTCTAGGGCACGAATTTCCAGATCTGTCATGAATAAGTTTGCGATCACCGGCGACAGCGGGGAACCCATTGGAGCACCCTCCACGCTGCCTAAACGCACAATCACATCATCACCAGCCCAAATTAGATCTGTGGCAAACACCCTGGCGTTTCGATCAAAATCAATTGCTGACAAGGATAGTTTAAATGTTGAGATGCATAACCTTAAGGATGATTTCTCCGGAATGGATTTTCTACTGTAAGCATATATAATGCATTTAATCGTGTACCCAATAAAACGCAAGCGAATGTAGAAGATAAAATTTTGAAGCCACGAAAAGTAGCATTTTTGCCCTACATGAGAGGCACTACTGATCGAGTTAGCAAGATCTTGTCTGGGCATGAGGTGAAACTGTATTCCTACCACACAGGAAGGTTAGTTCATTTTTAAGATCACCAAAGGATGCCTTACCATTGGAAAGCCATGGCGTGTACGAAATTCCCTATGGATCATGTGAAAAAACGTATGTGGGGCAGACCGAGAAGAAAATCTCTCAACGTCGACAGGAACACTTACTCTCAGTAGAAAAGAATGAACCAAGATCAGCTCTTGCACAAACACGTGGCAGATCAGGGACATGCTATTAATTTTGAGGGTACAAGAGTAATTGCTTCTACGGACCGTATTCATTCCAGGATTTAAGGGGAAACAATAGAAATTGAGAAGAGGCCTCATAGTTTAAACAAAAGGGATGATGGAAAACTCCTACCTCATACTTGGAAGTTCATCATAAACCTTTGCCATAAACCAAGAACTTAACGCATACTCCTCCTCCTACTGCTATCCTCCTGCTGTAAGTCTACGACCCGTAACAGAAGTCAGACTAACCATACTGGTCAAAATATTCACAAAACCGTGCTACCTTCCACAAGTCAAGGTCCAAGGACAAGAAGTCAAGCAAGAAATCATCCCACAAGTTCTGGTCAAGCAGACTAGCCTACTTCATCTAATCAATAACATGACATGTTTTTCTAAACTCTTTCCACATGTTATAATATTCCTGTTAGTTAACTTCTTTGCATTGCCTTGTTTATTATGTTTGTTTTATGTTATTATTGTGTTTTTGTTTCGTTTCCCTCTTGAAGTGTTTTTGTATATTGGGTTTTTTACTTGAGTTGCTTTACTGTCTTTGACAAAGATTGGTGAAATCCAGTCGAAACGTCGGATTAAATAAACAATATACGTGGTAAACCGAAAGAAGTAAATTTAATTATTTAAAGATGGTAACACATACAAATAACCACGAAAACCTCAGAAATTCTATATATATATATGACATAATGAAATAAACGTTGGTAATAAAACTTATTTAACTCGGAAACTCGAAAGAATTTCATTATGTCACATTATATCCGAGAAAATCTACGTAAAAAAATATATATATATATATATATATAATATATATATATATAAAATATATATATATATATATATATATATATGTATATGTTTTTGGATATTTTCGTGGCCGATATGAGCTAGGAAAACGCTCAAGTCCCGCCGCGTTGTTAGATGAGCGTAATTGGTGCATTGAGCTGCCATGTGTTATGCGGATTTTCTGTCGTTATGTGAAAATATTATTATTGTAGAAGATTTTCTTTAAATTAAAGTAAATTAAATAAAAAAATAACTTTTTTTTTTTTTTTTAAAATCGTAATTTAAAAAAAAGAAAAAACGTAAAATTGCGATTTTCATAAGAAATAATTATTTGAGTGCGCTCAAATTGTACACGAATATATTAATTCATAAAATTAAGGTTCTGTGAAAAAATCATTACAATAGGATAAAGCATGAAGGTGTTATAAGTCCAAGAATTGATTTAAAAAAGAAAAGAACTGTAAAATTTCGATTTTCGTGAGAAATAATTCTTCGACTACGCTTAAATTTCACACGAATATCTTAATTCATGAAATTAAGGTTCTGTGAAAAAATCATTACAATCGGATTAAGCATGTAGGTGTTATAAGTCGAAGAATTTTTTTAAAAATCGAAAAAATCGTAAATTTGCGATTTTCATGAGAAATAATTTTTTTATTACGCTTGAAAACGTGGCAGTTCTAAGTTCAGAGATTTCAAAGGCCTCCATAAAATTTCATTGCAATTGGAGTATCGGTTTAGCCGAAATCGTGTTCACAAACACACAAAAATACGAAAAAAAAGAAAGAAAAAAAAACATTCCGGATTTTTTTTCTCCAGTGTAGTGAAATGGAATCTTCGCTTCGCTCGCTTCGCTCGCTACGCTCATCCAATTAATGAACTAGGTTTTTCAGGAATAATGCCACGTTTATTTACATTAGGCCAACGTTTCGATGAAATTTCATTCATCTTCTTCAGGGCCAATACAACTTTATATATAAAAAACGAAAACTACATTACATTGATAAATACAGAACAAAACTGGGAAAACAAAATACAACAAATATAAACAACAGAAATCACTGCACATATGGCGAATTAAAACAACTCAAAGAATCACTGCAAAGCTTGACGTTGCAAAGAAAGAAGAAAGTCACTTCATGTCTGTCTTATTGTTTTCGTCATGGATCTTGTCACTCTGACTGTCGACAACCAACGCCTTAGTTAGTTCCTGTAGATGATCTGTTCCAAGTATAATATGTAATATATATATATATATATATATATATATATATATATAATATAAGTATAAAATAACAATGTAATGTAGTTTTCGTTTTTTATATATTAAGTTGTATTGGCCCTGAAGAAGATGAATGAAATTTCATCGAAACGTTTGCCTAATGTAAATAAACATGGCATTATAATCGAAAAACCTAGTTCATTAATATATATACATAATAGTTAGGTATCCGAAAAGCGCTGCCAGTTTTAAAACCGAAAAAGGGATCGTTATTTCTTCTATTGTGTTATTTTGTGTATTCGCCGCCAACATTGATGAATCCATCTGGTGAAACGTATAGTCATTAGCACTCTCTACATATGTAAATAAATAATATATTTTCAAATAATTTACTTGTACCTACATCACAATTTATAAATAATTATGAATATGATAAATGAGGTCCGATCAAATTGATTAATCCCGCCAAAGATTCGTTTTAAAGAAAAATAAACAACATGGTATCACCGCTAGCACTAAACACAATGCATAGAACATTTCAATATTGTATAGACTACTTACTTTATTTATTTATTTATTTATTCATTTATTTATTCAAACTGGACACAAATACAGCCATAGGCCATTTTACATTGTGCGTTATAAACATAATAACATTACTAACTAACTTATACTAACTTAAACCAAACATGATAACAGAGGAAATACGAATCGAAATACATGAATGCATGAACAATGAATGATAGGTCATAGCAAAAACAGAAAGAAAGAAAGAATAAAAATAAAAATAAAATTAAAATTAAAAATTAAAATTAAAATTAAAATTAAAATTAAAATTAAAATTAAAATTAAAATTAAAATTAAAATTAAAAATTAAATAGCAAAATTAACCCTGGCTAACAAGGGGTTTTACGTTCGTTATGAACTCACGCTGGTTTGCAAAAATGTCTAGGGTGGGTTTGGCAAGTAAATTGTAGGTGAAGGGTAGCCGATAGAAGAGGGAGCGTTTGATGATTTCCAGGCGAGGAATAGGTAAATGAAACAGTTGAGTCGATCTGGTTAGGCGGGAAGGGACATGTAGGGAGAAAAAATTGATTAATGGAGGTCGAAGATTCCCATTAACGATTTTATGAAAAAACTTAAAATCGGCCAGAGAACGACGACTGGTTAAGGAGCATAAATTGAGAGAAGACATAATTTCAGGTTTTGAAGTGTTCTGAAAGTTTGTAACTCGATGTTTAACAATTGAAAGAAAAAAAGACATAACACGATCCAACTTCTTCAGATTTGACGGAGCAGACATAGCCCAAATTACAGAACCATATTCAACGACGGGTAGCACACATGCAGTGAAGTAGGTTCGAAGGGCCATGACGTCACGAATTTCGGTGAAACGGTACATCATTCCAAGAAGACGCATGGCCCTGGAGGTGACTGTATCAATATGATCTACAAACAGTAGTTTCCCATCCACAGTCACTCCCAGGTCACGCTGCTTCTCAACACGCTGAATCACTTCACCACCCAATTGATAGCCATGGAGAAGGGGGACACGACGGAGAGTTATAGACAGTATTGAACATTTCCTGGGGTTCGGGATCATTTCCCAGTCAGAGCACCAGCGGTAAAACAAGTCAAGTCCGCGTTGAAGCATGATTACATCACTTGCATCCCGAATGCGTTTCATGAGTTTGCAATCGTCAGCATACAACAGGAAGTCGCAAATCCAGGAGTCAACGGAGTCTTGCATATCATCCATGAAGAGTGTGAAGAGGAGGGGCCCAAGGACACTTCCTTGGGGGACCCCAGAGGTCACACTGACCCAACCGGATTCGACCCCAGAGATGACGACGCGTTGAAGACGGTTTTTAAGGAAGCTGGCAATGACAGCAAGGAAATTACCGTGAATTCCGAAGCGATGTTCGATCTTGTGCAATAGATGCATGTGACTCACCGAATCGAAAGCTTTCGCAAAATCGATGAATGCAACATCGAGTTGCTCTCCGGCTTCCACAGCAGACATTGCCTCTTGTTGTAACATCACTAAGTTGGTCTGACAGGAATTACCTGGTAGAAATCCGTGTTGAATTTGCGACAGGTGTGGTACAAGAACAATAAATATATTTTATTTTTGAGAATAATTGGTGGGGAACAAAATAATATTATAAAATGGTGTCCTTTATGCATAGTTCCAATCCAATGCACCAAGGTCCTTGTCTCAAATCCCGGTGCTGGCATAGATTTTACGTCGGAAATTTCTTGGCCAGGCTTGCTTCGCGTAACCAGATACTGTCATTTTACCTCCCCTCAAATTCCACAAAACACTCACTCGAACACGAAATCGTCTCACGACTTTTTCGCAGCGCCTACGCCATCTAGCGGACTACAGTCGAACGAAAAAACGCAAAACAATGCCTGGGAAATTGCTGATTTTTCCTAAACGGTTGGCGATTGAACAATTCTCTTCACTGGGCTGAAGAGCTAATTCATCAATTCAGGGCGATAGAGTAAAATTTTCTGAAATAAGTTTCTGGGGTATTTTTTCAAGTTCCATGAAACACCGCGTGAAACGGTATTTTTTGTAAAAATGATGCAATATTAAAAAATGGTAAATAAAGGTAAATTTATACATTTTCTACAAATCCGGCACCAGAGGGCTCTAAAGAAAACCTTCACAATTATATTGCTGACGATTTCATGCCAATCGGTTGATTAACGGCCGAGAAAACAGCAATTTACTGGAAGTCAACGTTATTTTCAAAATACTGCCTATTTTCACATGTCCTATATTCTCTTAACATTGAAACCGGATTGAATCTCTTATTGAATCCTTGACATGTAAACGGTTACTACCGGAGTGCATAAAGACGCCATGCATATAATTCTATACCTCAGCTATCTCATAATTATATCATAACGTTATTTCTTAGCTCCTTACAACTATCGCTTAAGAGAGTAGAGGACATGCGTTTTAGGCAAGTTGCTGTTCGCTCGGCTTACTGATACTACAGGTGTTTGAAATTTTGAGCAGATGTCACGAAAGTGGGAATGTAGGACTCTACAGTAACACATTTCGAAAATTTGTTTTGAAATAATTTACAAAAAATAAATTAGTTGTCACGATTTTCGATTTTGTTAAAAAGTCCAAAATTGACAATATTCATGATTTTTTTTTCTGGCTGATTAAGACATAATTTTGAAAATATATTACTGTAGGGCTGTCCATGTATGCTTTATTGGCAACTTTGCAAAGTTTCATATACGTCGGACGCTTCTTGGACGAGCGAATAGCTATTTGCTTAGGCCCTACTGCCAAATGTGTCATATTCCCTCTTAATTCTTTATTGTTGTGTGAAATCTGTTCTGTGTAATTCCTCTTTTACAATAGCTTTATTTAATCCTAGTTTCAAATACCACATGAAATGAAAGAACCGTATTTTGAAATGTTTCACCGTTGATCGACTCTGCAACGGACTTCTGCAAACCTTGTCTCAAGTGTCGATAACAAATGTACAGCCTTTATATTCGCCATCACTTTTGTCTCATATTTTTCAAAATTTGGTGTTTGTTTATTTGGATGTCGATGATTTGTCACCAATGAAGCTACTGCCCTGTGTTGCAGAGACGTACGTGCCATTAGCACCAGGAGGCCACACCCAGCCAGCCCTGTTCATCCGACACAACCTCATCGACGGTCAACAAACCAAGTGCGATAGGTGCAGCAAGTGTTTTAGTGGACAGCAGTCGCTCGACTATCACATCAGGAACCGATGTGGCAAGGAGAAGACATTCCAGTGTGTTGTCTGTACTAAGAGCTACTGGAATAAAGACGATATGATTTCACACGTGAACTCCGCCTGTGGAAAAAAGCCACAGTTCCGATGTCCTACTTGTAATAGAGGGTACATAAACAATCAGAAATTGAACAGACATATTAGGTACGAGTGTGGGAAAGAACCCCAGTTCCCATGCCCAATGTGCTCTTTCCGGTCGAAACAAAAATACAATGTCAAAATACATATGACTTGTGTTCATGGCATTCCAAGATAATCGATATATTATTTTTAAGATTTAGTTTCAGTAATTATGGCAATCGTTATTATTATATTTTATTATTATATTTGTAATATTATTATCGCTCTAGACGAATTAAATAATACATTGTGTATGTTGCTGTATGCCCAACAGATAAACCTTGACATCTGTAATGTATCTGTAATGTAAAAAATGACTTAGAAGAATAAAAGTGATATTATTATTATTTTATTGGATGTATTACGTCAAGTACTTCCATGTGTATACCTATTATATACATTATTACTTAGTCATAACTCTAACTAAAATAAATCATTTTATAATATTGTTTGTAGATGATGTTTTCTTTCTGCTGTGTACGGTCGTCATAGCAGTTGTCGAAAAAGTTTGCCCCGACTGGGGTACGAACCCAGAACCTCCGGCTAAACGTGCCATAGCTTTACCAATTAAGCTACCGGGACCACAGAACAAACCTTAACGAAACTGCTATTTGTTGTGACTGTTGACTTTCATGACATAAATCCAACAGAAGACTGCAATGTAGCTGTCAAATCTGAAAGATCGCATGGATAAATCCAATCACATCTCATCTCCCATGAGTTGGGTAGTATGAATATTATTATTACTATTAATATTTGATTGGATGTATTTCATACAAACTCGGTTAAAACCGGAGGTAACATGTTGTATGGACTTACGTCAAGTACTTCCATGTGTACCTAAAACATACATTATTACTTTGTCTTAACTAAGTCATTTATAAATTGTAATTTTGTTTGTAGATGATGTTTTCTTTCTGCTGTGTACGGTCGTGGCCGATTTCTCGTCGCCATCCTAGCATTTGCTCTTCGGACTATGGGAAACCACGAAAACCTTACAGGATGGAAGCTGTCTCGGAATCTCGAAGTATCATTCTTAGTTTAGAAATTTACGAACTATTCTACACGTATTGAGTATAACTGCCTTTTGAGTCTCGATGTATAAATAAATAAATAAATTAAATATATTTTATTTAGAGTCTGCCCACTCAGTTATATAACTGATTTTCAGTGGGGGACTTAAAATCAAATACATTAGGTGAATACATTACATTGGGTTGAAGATTTAGTTGTTTAATGCTTTCATGTAGCTTCTTCGGTATGATGCCGTTGGCTGATAGGGCCTATAATGAATGGGATTGTATATACCTTTTTCTGTTTCCACATCTTCTTAATCTCAATTGTAAGTTCACTATACTTGTCAATTTTTTTCTTCAACGTGGTCTCGACGTTATGGCACATTGGGATAGCAACGTCGATAAGGGTACTTTCTTGTTTCTTCTTGTCAATTATTATTAAATCCGGTCTGTTGTGATGTATCGTTTGGTCTGTTATAACTGTGCGGTCGTAATATAATTTGTTATCTTTACTATCTAGTACTTTCTCTGGTTTGTATTTGTAGTAAGGTGTGTGTGTGTCAATAAGGTTGTACTTGATTGCTAGTTTTTGATGAATAATGTTAACTACTTGGTTATGTCTGTAGAGGTAATCTGTTTGACATAGTGACTTGCATCCGGATATGATGTGTTCGATTGTTTCACCCCTTGCACTACATTTTCTACATTGATCATTTACTGTCGCGTCTTGTATTATGTATTTTTTATAATTGTTCGTCGCAATCACTCTGTCTTGAATAGCCATCATAAAACCTTCTGTTTCTCCAAATAGTTCCCCGTTGTTTAACCACCTATTTGATGCTTTAATATCTACGTGATCTTTGTGTAGTTCATCATAATGTCTCTTGTGTAGGGTCTTTTCTGAGAGACGTAACTCTTTTGCAGCCTCAGTTAGAGTCTCCCTTGCATAGATTCAACATTCTTTGCTTTGCCTCGATCATGAGTGGAGTTAATGATGTGATCATCTTCGCACCACAGCCCTGCCCCTCCTACTGTAGCTGTGGATATTAGGTTAAGCTCTTTGTAAAAAAGTATTCTTCTTTAAAATGTCATATTTGTGTTAATAATATAAGTGTTCAGATCAATTAGCGCCGCCCCCGTCTCTTTTTCTCTTCGGCAAGTAACGTCATCTCTCTATTAGCGAGTAGTATAAGGCAATGATGTGAATTATGTGTTGGTAATGTGTAATTTGCATTTTAACTGTACGAATAATATTCCAACGCCAACGTGCGTATAGTCTGTACTAGCGCTTCCACTTTAATATGATTCAAATGCAATATCGTCAGATGCGTAATAGCCCAATATGTATTTATTGTTGATGATCTTTTGTTCTTACCGATTTAGTTGCCGTCTGAGGATAAGATTTAGTCGCCTCTTGTATGTATCTATCAATTTTTCCCTATCATTACTTTATGTTCAAATTCCTGGCAGCTTGTGCCAGAATCCTAAATAATTGGCTATGCTGACATTTCACTTACTCTCCTTAAGCCCCTCGCCGCTAGCTCAACGTCGGTCGGACAGAGTACAAGAATGTATCATTTGAAAATTAATGAACTTGCAATTGTTAAAAGCAAATAAGTGATTAGTTGCCCACTAACTTTTTTTTTTTTTAGCAAGAATTCGGGAGCTAAACCTATAAAATAGCCCCTGTGTACACTGAAGGGACACTTAAAAATACACATTAAGAATAAAGAGCGGTAGGACCTATCGTACTCATGTATACTTCGTTATCATCCATTTACTCCAATATTTCCATCATACTAGCTGGAACTCTTCTGCGCGTAACCTTAACCCTTTTCGATATGTAGCGTCTACACTCTGTCTACTCCAAACTCCATGCACAGATATCTTGACTAAAATTCAATGTAGTATTGATTCAAATGTTATAGTATGCAAACCAAATTTGATGCATATAACCTTTAGAGTCATTAGTAATGAAGAATAGGTTGAGAATTGATGCAGGTGCGACATATCAAACCAGTATTATGCTCCTTAATTTAAAATCTGTATGTAGCCTTCATTAAGCCATATGCGAATTGGGTTTAAATGACAAGACAAAGAACATAATGCGCTAAATGAGTCACCTTGTAAAATGCCACGTTTCTTAATTTGATTGCGCATCTGTAGTTATCTGCCGATTTTCATATTAGCTTTCGTGTTGTTCCTCCATGTCTTCGATTAACTGTACTTCAAAAAGTTTACAATTACTAGGGATTGATTTTTAGTATATTATAAAATATGAATAAGCCATGTGTGGATGAGTGTTGAGTCATAAGCTTTACTACTGTAGTCAATGTACTAGTTTACGTGATATATTCCTTGTACCTTATTACATGTGCTGACCTGCGCTCATATACAGTAGAGTCGCATAAAGAGTTAGTTCTTACATCCCTGCGAGTTCTTACAGACATCTTTTTGTTCCTCGCGCCATGATATTGCTATTCTTCGCCCAATGCATATACTACTCTATTTGTTATGCTATGGATAGTCAATAAATTTAGATATATAGTTGGTAGACATTGCTAATTGAGCCGAATTTATTGCCGGTCCTCGTGTCATTATCTTTACGGTTTTGAAGAATGGTTACACCTTACAGTAGATTCGCGGTAATATCTTATAACTCCATTTATAAACTCGTTGAGACATTTCTAATTGAATGCCTGAAGTAGTCATCGAATTGCTACACCTATACCAAAATTTTGCAATATTATCATTAAGGTGCTTATCCAAGCCATGTTTTATTATTATAATAATTCATTTTAATTATTACATTATTAATTATTATTATTATTATTATAATTATGTATATTATTATTATATATTATAATTATTATTATTATTATGATTTTATTCTTTTTAATCTATTATTATTATTATTATTAATTATCTTGCTTGATGCTTTCAACCGCCCTAAATATTATGAGAAATCATATCATTTTCCGAGTCACTTCGCCTTGTGTTCGTTTTTCACATTCAAATTACCTGACGTTTCGGATACACTGTTGTGATATCATCATAACTGAGGACAACGCCCATAAAAATATTCACATTTGAGCATTGTTTTATGTTGAAATTCTTTTTGCCTTCTTTTCCTTTGGCCTACTGATTGCTATTGTCAAAGAAATAGAAACATCTTGTACTTCTTGATGCCTACTGCAGCTGTTCGTTGTCTCATGGCCAGTGCGTTAGGCTTGTTGCTTGTTGTGTTGTCGTTGAGAGTAGTCATTCCACTATCATCGGACTCCATGTATTGTGCCTAATTTAAACCATCCAATATCCCATAAAATCATTGCGGAAGTGCCTTGAGCAAATTTCAATCGATTCTCTTATGAGCCTCGAGGAAAAGGTTATTCTTTCTGTGCACATAAGAATTTGGTATCATCAAAAAGGATCTTGCAGCGTAGCGATACATTAGCATTATTCCACAACATGTTTTGCTACTAGCCGAAAGCGTCCTCTCTGCTAGATGGTTGCCAGCTGCGCTGTAATGTTACTTTGATCTAGTCCTAATTGCTACCGACAGGTTTGTCCAATGTAGATCGAACCACATTTACAAGGGATTTCATACACACCACTAGCTTGAAAAGGAATTTTATCTTTGACTGGCAACATACAATTTGAATTTTCTTCACGGTTTAAATATTGTTTGAATTTCTTGTTTCTGGAGGAGTTCTTCCAATTCTATCCGTTGTGAACTTTACGTAAGGTAATATGGCTTTCTTCTTTTTCTCTGTTCTATCTGCAAACTGTACATCCTGTAGTTAAGGTTTTCTGTTAAATGCTCGCATAATCATTGTGTTATTATAGCCATTGTTTAGCAACGCTTGTTTCAGAATGCATTTATTATTATTGTTATTATTATTATTATTATTATTATTATTATTATTATTTTATTGGATGTATTTCATACAAACTAGGTCAAAACCGGAGCTAACATGTTGTACGGACTTACGTCAAGTACTTCCATGTGTACATATTACATACCTACATTATTACTTTGTCTTAACCACTAACTAAAATGAGTCTTTATAATATAGTTTGTAGATGATGTTTTCTTTCTGCTGTGTACGGTCGTGGCCGATTTCTCGTCGCCATCCTAGCATTTGCTCTTCGGACTATGGGAAACCACGAAAACCATGTCAGGATGGAAGCTGTCTCGGAATCTCGAATTATCATTCTTAGTTTAGAAATTTACGAACTATTCTACACGTGTTGAGTATTACTGCCTTTTAAATCTCGATGTAAACATTGGGTGGAAGATCTAGTTGTTTAATGCTTTCATGTAGCTTCTTCGGTATGATGCCATTAGCCGATATTACGTATGGGATTGTATTTACCTTTTTCTGTTTCCACATCTTCTTGATCTTAATTGCAAGTTTACTATACTTGTCAATTTTTTTCTTCCATGTAGTCTCGACGTTATGACACATTGGGACAGCAACGTCAATAAGGGTAGTTTCTTGTTTCTTCTTGTCAATTATAATTATATCCGGTCTGTTGTGATGTATAGTGTTGGTCTGTTATAACTGTGCGGTCGTAATATAATTTAAAATCTTGCTATCTAGTACTTTCTCGGTTTGTATTTGTAGTAAGGTGTGTGTGTATAAATGAGGTTGTACTTGATTGCTAGTTTTTGCGTGAATAATGTTAGCTACTTGGTTATGTCTGTAGAGGTAACTCGTTTGACATAGTGACTGGCACTCGGATATGATGTGTTCGATTGTTTCACCCCTTACACTACATTTTCTACATTGATCGTTTACTGTCGCATCTTGTATAATGTATTTTTATAATTGTTCGTTGCAATCACTCTGTCTTGAATAGCCATCATAAAACCTCCTGTTTCTCTAAATAGTTCCCGTTGTTTAACCACCTATTTGATGCTTTAATATCTACGTGATCTTTGTGTAGTTCATCATAATGTCTCTTGTGTAGGGTCTTTTTCTGAGAGACGTAACTCTTTTGCAGCCTCAGTTATGAGGTTCCCTTGTAGATTACCATTTTTGTTGCTAGATTGAGTGGAGTTAATGATTTGTCAGCTAGCACCACAGCCCTATGTAGTGCTGATTGGTTGCTCTTTGTAAAAAAGTATTTTCTCAAAATGTCTATTTGTTTATAATATAAGTTGTTCAGATCAATTAGGCCCCGTCCTCCTTTTTCTCTTGGAAGTGTCAATCTCTCTATTGCTGATTTAGGATGAGGTATTATGTGTTTGGTAAGTGTAGTACGAGTTAATATTTCCAACGCGTGGATGTCTGTCTGCGTCCATTTAATGATTCCAAATGAATATGTCAGTACTGGTATAGCATATGTATTTATTGTTGTGATCTTGTTTTACCGTTAGTTGCGTCTTGAGGATGATTTTT